>MU673575.1:132705-192512 GCA_026770625.1 Nicotiana glauca | reverse complement strand
AAGTGGCGACTCTGAATCTTTTAATAATAATTCCGTTTCGATTGTCCTTTAATTGGAAAAACTCCCTCGCGCCCCCGCGGTAGCGCCAAAAGGAGGTGTGACAATAATAGAGTCAACTAAATATGTATCCTCAATATCCTTGGTTGGCTCTAGTATCTGATCTTCTACAACATCGACATCCTCAAACTCTAGTGCGATTGATTGTTAGTGTTCTACTCTAGCCTCCTCCTCTAGCTCATCCTCGTATTTTGTTAAATCCTCCAGCATAATGGCAATTTCTACAACCAATTCATGCTCATATTGGCTACTATCCACAATGTCAACTTGTTGCGCTTTACAAGGTTCAATTAATTTATTTGCTTGAGCCTCCAAGTTGTGAATAGTTTTCCCTTGCCTTTGTACCCGCAGTTTTATCTCATCATATTGTTTCGTAAGGTATTTTAACATATCCCCGATCTCCTTTAGGTCCTCATACCTGGGTTATTTGTTCCTATTAACTTCATAAGAAAAAAAAAGGAACCATCAAAGTAAGGGATTGAGGAGAGATAAAAACTATAAGCACAACCATGAAAGTGCATCTTGACCACTACACATATCACATATATTCCACACACAAGATTGAGTTGGTGCATAAAACTCGCTCTCGAAAATATTTTGATAATTTTGCCCCGGGTGGTTTCCTTCACAATATGCATAAGGAATTACCAAAATCAAAATTTTCATAATTCTATGATGCCATGTTTCTCAAATAAATAAATAAAACTAAAATAAAAAAATAATAAAATAAAATTTCAAACTTGAAATCTAGCAATATGTACATCTACAACTACACCCTTAGTTTCCCAGCAACGGTGCCAAAATTTAATCACGCCCAACTATGCCTTATAAAAAGGACTAAGCGGTCGTTGCAAATATAATTCAGTTTACAATTTCGGAGTTGAATCCCCTAGAGAACTAAGGCTTAGCTATAGTTATTCAATATCGCTAAGAAACACAAGTCCAAATAATCTTCTAATTATAAAGATTATAATATTTATTTTTATCTAATTAACTAACAAATCTAGAAATCCGTAAAATTATTAATTAACAAGGATAAGGATTGGAGTCAAGATTAAGGAGGTCTAGAGTTATGATTTTCCCATTTGTCGGCTTCCTACGTTTTTAATAAATTCGTCTGAGTATTCTCTACCGATCATGAGCACTCTGACTGTCGTAACTCTCTCCCGAGTAATTACCACAATTTACTAGATGCACTCTCCCTAGTTACGCTAGCTGGCTTTTGTTACAGCTCACTTAGATTGCACCCAAGGTTTCGTTATCCCTAATCCCACCTTTAAACCCTTGGTTATTGATTCCTCACATACATCGGGAGTGATGTTGTTCAACAACTACCTAAATATGCACTCTCTCCCGAGTAATACATACTAAATAGGCACAGCTAATTGAGGGCCCTTCAATCAACCACAAGAATAATATAGTTGAACAAATAGAGAAAATACTACGGCTCAATTATATAAAAACATAACAAGAATTTATCCTACAAAAGGTTCCATCAAAACCCTAGATAACAAATTAGCTATTCATAATAGTATGCAAAACTACAATACTAAAAATCATAACCAATAATGAGTAATAGGAAGAGGAAGGAAAAGCTCGTTGAAGAATTCCCCGCCTTGCTCCTATTTTGTTCTTGACTCCTTAGGTCGAATCCTCGGTCTCCTTAGCCTCCTTAGGTCTAAATTATGTCAATAGTGTTTCCAAGCTCAAAAGTACCTTTTTTCCATGTATATATACCAAGTAGGGTCGGGCCCAAATAATTATACCTTTTTCTACTCGAAAAAGGATAATATTTCACTTCAGGACTGCCGCAGTCGCAGTCAGCCGCGGTAGACCGCGGTATATGGCAGGTATACTGCCTTAGCCCACCTCAGGTCTGCGCTTGCGATTTCGACTGCGTTTTTACCCTGTTCCGTTCTAAATTTGGATATAAAATATGAAAGTTGTAGCCCTTTAAATTATCTTTCCAACCATATATTGTGGAGCACAAATGGATTTCTGAACAAATATTTATATGCATTTTACTAGATAGTGCGTAATATGCCTTCTCGATTCTTCGTTTTGTTGCTCTATCATCCATTGATCCTCGAATACGATCCCGGCTTAATTCCTTGGGATTTTACTCAGACTTTAAGCTCCAAATCACTTGAATTCATTCCATAACATCTATATAGCTCGAAATCACTCCTACCAGGCATAAAACACACAATTAGTGTAAAACACTAGCGATTAAAGCACAAACTCAATTAAAGTGAAGCAAATTAGAATGTAATAATCGACTAAAATACGCAATTATAGCCTAGCATCATTTCTTTTTTAAATGGAAATAAGCTATATGCTATTGGGAAAAATAGAAGAAGCTTTCACTTGACTCTATGCAAAAGGGTATATTCACTACTAAAATTCAGTCAATAGAGACTGACACAACTGACAAATATCTGTCGAAAATTGGCAAAGTCTACTGAAAAGTGACCAATTCACAGCGGTCAAAAATAGTTTGGCCGGTAGAGTCAACCAATTGACTTTGGTCAATCAATTAAATTCACATCCGGCCCAAAAAACCGCCCGGCTTCAGCCGTTTGTTTTTAAAAAATTGTGTAATTAAAATAACCATATAGAAACCTAACTGGGGTTTGTACGGTGGCAAGATACTATTCTATCAGTAGACCATTGGCGCTTATGGTTTAATATTTTCTTTTATAATTTTATACTCTTAATCGCACTTTTGCACGAAATAACCGATTAATTGAGGTAGGTTTTGTTAAAAAATAAAAATATCAACCGAAATTGGTCCATTTTTAAAAAATGACGACCGAAATAACCGACCAATTTTGGTCGATTTTGAATATCAATTATAATTTATTTTAAATAAAAGGCCGGCCGAAGTTTGTGTGTTCTTGAGAAATAAACTTCTCGGGAAGCAAAAATAATTTTCCCCATTTTGGCGCCAAAAGAAAAGATCGAATTCGGTCGATTTCGTAAAAAACTAAATAGTACTCCATCTCTTTACTTTTATTTGTCCAGTATTCTTGTTTACTCTTAAAACAAGTAACACTTGAATTTATATGTGATTTAATTTAACACAAATGAACTAAGAATAATAAATAATTGAATTAAAGGAAAACAAAGCGATCAAACCAAATGCAATGAATGATTAAGTCTAAATTTGCAATGGACATTTGGAAATTAGTTTTGATTCGACCCTCAGAACGGGCTCGGTTACGAACTCAATGAACTAGCAGCTGAAGAACACTTTAAACAATAGCAAGAGAATAAAAATTAATTTTATTACTTTTGTATATGTTCCAACAGTGGTCCTTAAAATTAAGATTTTCTCATTTATAGTATTGAAATTTCAATCCTAGTACAAGTCTAGATATGGCAAAAAAAAATCTTTTCCCTAGGACACTTTAAAACCTTAGGCTCTGATACCAAGTTTGTCATAACCCAAAAACCGAGGAGCACGACCGGCGTTCAACCGAGTAAACCCAACTGAGCAAGCTTGTTAAGTTTTATTCTACCCAAACTAATTCATGAATAAATAGGAGATGGACTCCATTAATCACACTTAGTAAGTATTTCATTAATAATTTCTATTTCATTTCCAATAGCAGCTTAAATCATAATTATCAAAAAATTACAAGTTTTATAAATCTTTGCCAAACATCAATATTTCTACTTTAATTCCAATACCCGACACTACCCACAACCTGTCTACAGAGCCTCTAAATACAACTGAAGAGTAATGTAATATGAAAATGCCGGTAATAAGGCTCCGGCTTTACCTCAAATACAAGGTACATGATAAATAGATGAGACAGGACCCCAAAACGAATTGGGGCTCACCAAGTCAGCTGAAAGGAAGATGCGACACTAGCTGCGACCAACACTGCCTGCTATAGAAACACCTACATTCATTTAAAGACGTAGCGCCCCTGGCAAAAGGGACATAAGTTCCATCGAATAGCACTAGTATGTATAACTAAATGCCATCTCATTAGAAATAACAATCATACAAGAATAAAGAATTCATAAGGATCAACAAAGCTTTAAACAATCACCACATCATCTAATACAAATAAGGGATCACATAGCTTTCACACAATTTTCATAACTTTAGCTTGGGGCATTCCATATTGTTGCATCATCATTCACAATATCACCGCTTTCTTTAGCAGAGTCCGATCACGGCCCAATCAGCTAAGTCGTCTCATTTGAGACGTATACCTCAATCACAATTTCATTCTCGCTTTCAGGTTTCAATTTCAGCACAATACCACCATGTGTGTAGCATGGCGTCCGATCTCAGCCCGTTCGGCTAGGCCGCCTTACCAAGGCGTTTCCTTTTCTATCAATCACCTCATTTTAATATTTATTTCACATATATAAATTCATAGGCACTTAGGGCCACAATTATCACATCATACTTGGCGCTAAGCCACATTTCACAACTCACATTCCACATCACATTCACTTTCAACATCAAACTTATAATTTAAGATAATGGGCACATACAAGAGCAATTCTAGTTGTAAGCATAGAAAGAGATTCACATGATTTATCGTAATAATCACGATTTAAACTTGACTTGAAATCTAGGCGATTTAGTATATAGTCTACGTTCTTCACATATCACGAATTTATCAAGAATAGTATATTGAACATATTGGGACATACTTTTCACATATATTCTTCCGATACTAATTCCTTTGAAATAACAAATACTACGTCAATCAACTTCCGGACTTACAATTTTACATGGACACCATGGGAGCTCAATTTCTAAGAAGAGGAGGTTTTAGCCATACATACCTCAAAGAGTTTTCCCTTAAGTTTTTAGAACACACCAACACCTCTAGCAATAACAATCTATAAGGAAATAGCGGAAATCAATTAATAATTAGGAAGATTACCCATGGTGTAACCCTCTTAGGAATTTCATCAAACACCTAACAAGTGAAGTAGACTACAAGGTTCTACAATGGAAATTCCTTCTTCCCTTATCCAATTTCATCAAGTACTACCCAAAATAGTTCATTAATCTCACATGCTATAGCTTAGTGTCACATGCATGGCCTATTTCTAACCCCACAATACATTTTTGAAGTCATAATCTCATATATGAAATATTAGAAGTAGGACATACCCGGAAGATAGTGAGCTAGAGATTAGCATGCTTGATTCTTGAGGGTTTGTGCAAGATTGATGATTAGGAGGCTAGGTTCCTCTTTCTCTCTCTAAAATGCTCCACCTCTATCTAGATTTAGTGTAAAAATAGTCCCAAATGAAGCCCCAAATCTTATTTATCAAAGTGGGTTCGGATACGAAAATTTCCAAAAATGACCCTCGAAGTCAAAAATATGGTGCAGTTATGCTATATCATAATCGAAATGTGGGCAGCATTCTTGTAGCATAATCGAAATATGATAGCATGATCGATAACATAATCGATTATGCTACAGCATAATCAACATGCGACAGTATAATGTTTTGCCTGACACTGCTCCACTATGCGACGCATATGCGGTCCGCATGGTCGTATTGCGATCGCAAATTGGTCGCAAACCTAGCCTTTGGTAATTTGATCATAACTTTGTGTAGGAATATCCAAATGACAAACGGTTTGAAGCGTTGAAAACTAGACTCGAAGACCTTTCATTAGATAGGTTGTTCATCACATAAGACCATATATGTGTGTGTGTGTGTATATATATATATATATAGATAGATAGATACTCATTCAAACTAGGGACTTGTGCAAACTCATTTGGAATTTTAGCCTATTATGAAATTTTCCAATTTGACTTAGACTTGGGCCTTCCCTTGGACCTCAAATTTCTTACCATAAGACTTATACACTTATTTACCAACTCAAATTGATTCCCATCATGTTAATAGAACATAAAAAATTATAATTAGCCTACATGGCACCAGGAAATCCTAATTTACTTAGCGAAATTTTTTTGGGGCCTTACAAATTAGCCTTTGTTACTTACCTTCGCACCCTTGTGCTCATATGGTTGCTTCTGAATTGAAATTTTGATTGTCTCCCCATTGGAGCTATATTTTACTTTTATAAACACTTATACGGTACCTTTAACTACCCCAACTCCTATATATATTTTTCTTAAGGATTATGATATCATATTTGCGAGACTGAATTCCCTATGTTGGGGTTCACTAACTTTACCTTTCACGAGCTGCTAATTTATCTATATCCTCTTGCCTAGCCATAACTAGTCTCTTCTTGAATAAACTACTAACTACTCATTGGTCCATTCTCATATCTATATTCCTCATAATCTCTCTTTAGTTATGTCCTTTGTATTAACCTACCCCTCGCACTGGCTCCTTATGTACCAAGTGTCCATTCACACTTGTTTATCAATAAGATCTTGGGTGTGAACCCTTATTACCTCTCCCCAATGTCCTGCTTACAAAATATAATGGAGTCACAATGTATCTGTAAGATATGAGTAAATGCAATCTCATCCATTTTTCATATTTACCGCATTCTTCTTTTACCATTCCATAGTTACCTGAACCACTTTACTCCGACTTTGTATCATTTACACCATCTTCCCCCTTTAGGGAAATACTAACATTTAATGCTCTAAAGTCTTAGATGTAAATGCTTTACCTCTTCATCTCCGACGTCTTTTCACATCTTCAATAACCCTTATTGACCTTGCGGTAATCCTTCTTTACAAAGGATAATTAAATTTCGTACTCACGTTGGGTGATACCTAGTGTAACCGGCACACTTAGACCCTTAAGCTTAACTTTGCTCACAATGCTTTCCAAAGGGAAGCATTATCCTGAATGATATTTAAAGGTTATTATTTCGTTGTCTATTCTATCATTGCTGGAATGCGATCTCTAAAATTCTCACTATGCCGACTATTACCAAATCCTTTGGTCCCAAATTCATGTTCAGTTTATCTTGTTCACTAGCCCGTACAGATTTCTATTACTCCGGGGGTCTAGCTTTGCCTTCTAGTAATCATGTTGGAGTCACTAACTCATTTGTCAAAATAAGAATATGCCTTTATGGCATATACTCTTTTATTATCTCAAGGCATGTCACCTTTTGTCTTTTTTTTTTTGGTAACTATCATTTTCATTAATTACCAAGTATAATATTTACAAAACTGGGTATATAACTCTGCCCCATGTATAGATTTACTACCTCTATTTTACTAAGATACTCCTATACTACTATCATCTTACTTAGCTTGGAAATCTACTTTCCATTAATCTCTGCATGCCTTCTTTTGTTCTTACATAGCAACTGTAGGCAATATCTCTAGCAAGTAATTCCCCAGATTTCTCTTTCTTCATGAATACTCCAGCATTTCTCTCTATCCATATTGCATACACATACTCTACATAGACCATCTTCAGTAGCCTGGCTTGCTTTGTCTTGCCCTTTGTCTTCTGTTCTATACAATCTTGTATTTGTCTCCATGTCTTCACTTCTTTCCAGCCACTTCTTATCCAGCTCATAAGATTGCTCCATAGTCTATTGCTAAATTCACATTCAGCAAATAGATGTTCTCTTGTTTCCTCTTCTTTTTTGCACAGATGACATGTGGTATCAACCTGCTGTTCCCATTTTTGCAATCTTTTTGCAGTGAGAAAACCTTTTGTCTTTTACTTCACTTGACTATATACTCTGTTATCCTGTCATATTTTGATTTACCGTTATTACCCATTTATCACATCTTAATAATAATTCTTCATTTACTCTTTTCTTATTCTCCTGCTAATGCTTCTATCTATTACCTTATTCTAAATACTTCAACAAAACATTCTTTCACTTTTAGTTCCATTCACTGGCTCCTCGGGTCACCTAACATTCTTTATTTACTAGGGACGAGAGCCATACTAAGATAAATATTTATCCCTTCTAGGATTCCACTGCCTATCTTCTGAAATTTGTGAATGTTGTAGTATTCATATCTGACTTTACTATTCTTTAGTGCACCACCTGGTGCCTCACAAGGAGAACTATTACCACGCTTGCAATATTGTTCGAAAATGTTAGCTAACGCTAGCAATCCATCAACCATTTTTGGTTACTCTAACTCCAGCTGGATCTCGATATCCCATCCTTCTCTTAAACTATATCTGTTAGCTCCTACAGGGCATAACTAAGATGAGTGTGGCCAATTGTACATACCTCTATTACTGTTGAAGGTAACTCAGAATTCTTATATTTCACTTCCTGAATTGTAAATACTTATAATCTTCACTGACTGGGTACCTCGTAACCTTCTTCACCTTGTTTCGGTTACCTGTTGAAACTTATACTTTTACCTTCTGATACTTCCATGGCTTGCTATTCGCGGGGTATGTTAGATATTCCCGTCTTAGGGTCTTAAGCAAGAAATTTTAACATCTTGTGTCCATGGTATGATAGGGACTCAAATAGGGCCACGTTGAAAGAATACTCTTACTACTAGTACCCTTACTTGCTGCTGTATTAGCCCTCAGGCCAGCTATAATTTTTCTAATTGCAAGTATCTCTATATCATTAGCAAATGTAGTTCCTAGCTCGAACTCTTATGACTCAGTTCTATAACACGATTTGGATTTGAAAGAATGGTAACAAACTCCTAAATGCCTTTTAGCTTCCTATTTTTATAATGTGTTGCACAACACATGCATAAACAAGGCTCTACTAGACACAGCTTGTAGACTCCCTAGGATAGAACTGCTCTAATACCAAGTTAGTCACACCCCAAACACGAAGAGGCGTGGCTGGCACCTGATGCCATACTCGGCCCGATCGTACCATTTTGTAACTCTGAACTAAAGAGGGGTAGCCCTCAACTTAGGCCGATGAGGCCTACCTGTATGTTGATAATACCAATCAAGATTGACGAGGCCAAATTTTGAATTATCTGCAAATAATGCCTCTATCATCTAAGGGGTAAAAATACCCAAAATCTCATATCTATAACTGTGCAGGCTGACGAGGATGCCATGAACATCTACTGATATAAAATATACAGGATTCATCTACAAGCCTCTAGAGCTAATGAACTATATCATGGTCGGGACAAGGCCTCGACCTATCCATCAAACCTGTATATATAAAATAGACTCGAAGGTCTAAACCTGGTAACTCTGAGGAAGTGGAGCTTACCAACCAAGCTGATGTTTCACTCTGTGTACTGGGAAGGTCTATCCAACTGTGTATCAGGACCTTCAGGTATGAAATGCAGTGTCCCCAGCAAAAGGGACGTCAGTACAAAATAATGTAGCGAGTATGTAAGGCAATAGAACAACTAAAATCTAAAACTGAAATGATAATATAATAACTGAAATTAACTAGGAGTCAAAGATAATCTGATGATATGCTTACCTGCTAATACTAACACAACTCTCTGAATATATTAAGTAAAATAGATCTCCGGCCCTATAAGGCTTGGTATGTATAACTGCTCTGCCGTAGTAGGCTCACTCATAGGCGCTCGACTATACTAGGCTCTGTATCTCAGCCATTCTAGGCTCACTCATAGGCGTTAAGCCATAGTAGGCTCGGTATATAATTTGTCATTTGATCATAGGTTTTCCAATAGGGGCATGACCATCAATTATAGCTCGATAGTGGTAAAAATACTATAGTACTGCCCAATAGGGTCCTGGCCACTGATTATAGCTCGATGGTGGTGAATATATTAATATTGTATACATATATAGACCATTTACTCTCTTGATTGGAAGAAGACAATACTTAATTGAATAAAAATCCCGATTTGGAAGAATCCTGTAACTTATGAGACTAGGATAATGTACATAAATTTAGGAGTATGAACTTCTCTTTATGTCTTGTTATCAAACACATTGATACGTAGTTGATATCGGGCTAGATTTATTGTGACGACCCGACCTGTCGTCTCATAAGAAATGCTATGTTTCCCCCATTTCCTGCTTCGTTATGCTCCTATCAGTGTCTTGTGTGAAAGAGTTGAATTGGGTTGATTTTTGGAAGGAAATGACACACTTAGTCTCTTTAAGGAAGACTTATTTTGGAAAAGTCAATTGGAAGTTGACCTATGAGTTAGAGGGCTCGGATGTGGATTCCGATGATTTGGTTAGTTTCGGGGGATGATTTGTGACTTAGGAGTGTGATGTGATCGGAAGTGATTTTGGAGGTTCGGTGTAGAATTAGGCTTGAATTGGCGAAGTTAGCATTTTGGCGATTTTCGATTGATAGGTGAGATTTTGATCTGAGGGTCAGAATGGAATTCCAAGAGTTGCATAGCTTCGTTAGGTGATTTGGGATATGTGTGCAAAATTTCAGGCGATTCGGAGGTGATTTGGTTGGATTTTTGATCAAATACGAGTTTCGGAAGAATTTGAAGAACTTAGGCTTGGATTTGATGTAATTTGATGGTTTTAGTGTTAATCATGGGTTTTTGATGATTGGATCAAGTTTGAATAAGGCATTGGATCATGTTTGTGTTTTTGGTTGAGGTCCCGGGGGCCTTGTGGTGATTTCGGATAGTCATCGGGATGAATTTTAGACTTATGAGATTGCTAATTCTACTGTATTTCTGACTAGGATTTAATTGATATCATTATAGTCTGGGCTACTTGCCATGTTTGGGGCCTTGTGTCGACCTGTAGAACCCTTAGGGGCAATTGTACTGGTTGACTTCACTTTTCTTGTTAAAATCATACCCTCAGTCATGTTCTTAACTGTTAATATAATATGAACCGGCTTTAGAATTTGATGAATCAAAATGAAAATAATTTGTGTGCTGGAAATCCCTATCTTATCTTAGTATGCCTCAAGAGGCTAAGTTTATATTAACTGAGAGGGGTTGAGAACCCCATAGTGAGGGTATTTGATATGTTATGGATCGGGCTGCACGCCGCAGTAGTATATACATATATGGATCGGACTGCACGCCGCAACAGTATATTATTGGATCGGGATGCACGCCGTAGTAGTATATTTATATGGATCGGATTGCACGTCGCAGTAGTATAGCACTTGGGCAGTAAAGGGCCCCTACTGGAGTCTGTACACCCCCCAGCGAGCGTGGGTACCCATCTAGTTCGTACAAATTTTAGACAGTGGTAACAATAGTACTGTTATACGCGTTTTGGTCAGGTAACAATGACTGACCAGTCAGGTAACAATGACTGACCAGTGGTAACAATGGCACTGTAACACGCATTTTGGTCAGGTAACAATGACTAACAAGTCAGGTAACAATGACTGACCAGGAACATAAATCGTGCCCGAGGGGCCGGTACTGTTTTGAGATATTGCCCGAGGGGCGAACTTTGATGTGTTCATCTTGCATATTTACTTGTCCTTTTTACCTGTTATACTGTGGTATTTGTGCCCGAGGGGCACAAATACCTGTTTTAAAATCGGCACTAACTGTTTTGAAATCGTTTTCGTAACTATTGAAAAGATCATTTCCAAAAGAGATTTAAACTGAGCCAAGATGTTTCCAAAGATTTCACAGCCTTATTGTTTTTCTCAAAGGATTGTACCCTGCTTCTATACAACATGATGGTTTGCTTTATGTGATTTCTTACTACTCAGTTGTTATTTACCTTTATTACTCACTGAGTTGGAGTACTCACTTTACTCCCTGCACCTCGTGTGCAGATGCAGGTATTTTTTCACCTGGTAGCGAGTTTTGAGCTGATCAGAGGCTAAGTAATGGAGATTAGCGAGGTGACTGCCAGCGTTCGCAGAACCACATTTTCTTCCTTTGATTATCAGTCCTGTTTGTACATTTCAGACTTGTAGTGGTAGTTATATTCTAATAGTTGCTCGTGACTTGTGATACCCCGATTAGGGCTGTGTTGGGTTGTAATTTCCTTAATTAATACCATTAAGTCATATTTTTGTTGTTCATTTATACTTAACTATTTTAAAAGAGACTAGTTGGGTTAGTTGGCTGGCCTTGTCTTCACGAGAGGCGCCATCACGACCAGTTCGGGGTATGGGTCGTGACAAGTTAGTATTAGAGCCTAGGTTACTAGGTCTCACGAGTCATAAGCAGGTTTAGTAGAGTCTCGCGGATTGGTACGGACACGTCTGTATTTATCCTCGAGAGGCTGCAGAACCTTTAGGAAAACTTCACATTTTTGAATTCTTATCGTGCGTCCTTGATTCATCTTGAAAAAAAACTTTTGAAATTCCTTCCATGCGTTTGTGTACGCGTATGAGCACTCAGTATCAGATGTGCCTTGATGTAATCTCTATGAGTTCATGTTGGGCCGGTCTGGAGGACTTGAGGCCGGATCTTTTCCTATGGCTTGAGCACCGAGGTGCTGATTTTGTGAGCAAGTGTTATAAACTTATATGTTCGGTATTGCCCCTATTAGCAGGAATGGAGGTTGGATCTCCATGTGATGAGTATGTTAGTACTACGAGATGTATCTATATGACTTGGTAGTGACGAAGAAGTCTGTTGGATAATAGATGAACTGTTAAGTGTTCGATTCCTATTATGATTTGATGTGTAGCCCGAATTATGGGCGCGTGAAGAATCGTTTCATGTCTCTTAGTTGGGGAGTGAAGTGCATTTCATGTGGAGGTATGAGTTCAGAACCAGGAAATCTAAATGACTATGTAATGTGTATGACGGTGGAAGGTATGTAGAAATGTTAAATTGAGGCGAAACAGGTGGATTATCTCCTGCGGAGTATTCTTAAGTGGTATTATCCTTATGTGTATGTTAGAAGGTCTCATGTGTAATTGAAGGGTACGTGTTGAAATTTGAAATTTTGGGTCGCTTAAGAGAGTGGACTCAACTAATGCGGGGATGAATGCGAGATTTGCAAAGGATTATAGCACTGGATGATCTGTGTTTTCGCAAACTTATAAATGATTCGAGTTTAATATCACTATGGTATTGTGGCATCAATAGAGTAAAAAGTGTATGAGTTATTGAGTGTATCTCGATCTATGGCTTCGAGCCAAGTGGGGGAGTCTGCTGTGAGCAGTTGATTGCACGGTAGGGTGCTATGTTGGCTTCAGTTGGGGAGTGCGGGTGAGTTAGCTATGACTAGAGTAAAGGAAAATTCTAACAAAGGTTATATGGTGCTTCGCAGATGTGTGAGAATCACCGGAATGTCTAGAGCGTTATTGGTAAAGGATGCGTGGCATATAGAGCAGGAAGTTGCTCGGTTGTATTGGGATGAGGACTTCATTTTTGTAGTATCGGAGTGCCAATGAGGCACGGGTGATTTTATTCGTTAGGTCAAGTAAATTGCAGTTTGAATAAGAGTGAATAACTTTCGAGAATGGTTCTAATGTGTTCAAGATTCTGCAAGAAACAATCGGGTATTTTAAAGTTGCATGTATGGATAGAAACTGTGTTTTAATTGGAAGAGGTTCAGATTTGTGGTATTTTCATATTAATTATGGGATTCTATGTATCAGTACCTGAAAAGTAAAGGTAACAGATTAAGATTCGCAGGAATTTCTTCAGAGTAGATTATTTTGGGCATGTGGTGTTTCTGGGAATATTTGAGAGAGTGTTCGGTGGCTCATGGGTCTCGTATGGTAAGCCTAGGTTGAGGCATTGTGGTGCTACAGCAAGAGGGAATATCAAGTGGATGATGAATCAGAAGGGAAATTAGATAGATGGAATAGCTTGATAGTAGACCGAATCGGTATGGTAAGGATATGATTAATTTCTTTGTATGTGTTTGAGGTAATGAGCCCTTACAGGTATTTTGCAGCAAAGCTCTTGAGTTCTGACAGCTTGCTTAGCTTGGTTTGGATAGAAGGATTCAGTCTTGGCAGTTTAGCTTGTGCAAACGGAATTGGGAGAGGGTTCTTGTTGGGATTTACTGTGGTTTGGAGATGTATATTTTCTATGGGCATGCGGAGCACGGAATGTGTAATGATTTTCTTCCAAATGGGATCAGTGGAAGTTCTTGGCTAGATGAGTTACAGTTCAGTTCTGAAAAGAAGTTCATAAAATTCTTAGGCAATGGGTAGCCTCAGGTAATCAAGGAAATGGTACTGCTAATTGAAAGTGATTTGACGAGAGTATTTGTCTCGGAAAAGGGTAATGTGATTAAACTAATAGTACTTCGGTAGTATTATGGTACTTTGTTGTTCGGTCGACTGGTGATATTAGGTTGCTTGGTGGCACAGGGAAATTTTAGACTATCTATCGTGGGATGATCGGGTATTAAAGGTGTGGCATGTGTTCTGACGACAAAATTGGGGTCGAATATGATGATTCATGTGCTGATTGTATGTGGAGATAGAAGTTCTCATATTCAGGCTATGATGTGGTATGTTAGATTTAGATAGGATGTTGGGGTGTAGACTGGTTGTCTCGGTGTTGGGTCATTTTGGACTATTGCGCTACGGGCTATGCCAGAAACGCCACGGGTTGAGTGGCGAGGTCCGTCGGATTATGTTCTAGCAGAGTGTCTTATATTTCAAAGACCAACAGACGGCTGGGAAGGGTTGCTTTTCTTAATTGGGCCTTCGTAATGGATGCCAGTGCAGAGGTTTCTACCATTCATTCAGTTCCGGAGTTGAGGGACTTTTCGGATGTATTTCTCGTGGCCGGGCATGTCGCCAGAAGAGGTCGTGGATTTCGGTATTGATTTGGTGCCGGGCACCGTATCGTATGGCCCTGGTAGGATCCGTAGTAGTGGAAGGAGTAGCTTCAGGCTTCCTTGATGATTGGTTAGTTGGTAGGTCAATGTGAATGCATGTTCTAGCTTGAGTCGGCTTGGTTGGACCCAAAAATTTTATTGTTGAGGGATAGGTTGATTCGATCGTTAGTGAGCTTGTTAGTGATCTGGGGAGATCTATGAGTTGCCATTATGCGACGAGACATTATGATTCGTTGGTTATGGTCACATGGGGTGCGGTTCTATTGGGGATTCATAGTGAAAGTCGAGCGGGAAGAGTAATTGGGTGTTGCTCGGTGATTAATGTATCAGTTATGTTCTATCATGCTTGCGTGGCATATGTTATTTTTTTCACCATGGTTGTAATGATTTGCTTGGGTTCCAGACATCAAATTGTGCGTGGTTATCAATTTCGAGCATAGTAACTTGAGGTGTCCCATGTGGAGCAGTATTGGATAGGATCGCACATTGTCGTGAAGCTATGTGGAGATATGACCTTGCGGGTTAGGTTTGTGTGATCTATTCTATGCTGTGAGACGGTTTCTCAGCTGTGTGTTGTGATGGTATTGATGAGCTTGAGGTACAACTCTTTTGTTTGGGCCATTTTTCATGATTTGAGTATGTTCAGACTGTTTCTTATTGGTACGCGTATTATGCAAGTTGTGGCTTAGGCCTGTATTGAGGTGTCATATCACCAGAGTGGTGTGTTGGATTCAAGGTGATCGCTGGGGTCAATAATGAATACGAACGGATTTGATTTCAGCTTGTTGGAAGGATAATATCGAAGTTTGGCTCAGAATCTATTGTGGTATTAGTCAAAAGGGAAGTGGCTTCATGAATGGTTGATCTGAGAAAATGGTTACAGTTTCTTGCGTGTTTCATTTATCGTGGGCAGTATATGAAAGTGTTGGAATGAGACCTTAGTTGATAAGAAGTTTTCTACCGGTATTCGGGTGTTGTGGGCAACTGCTGTGAATAGAAGTTATCGTTTCGAGTGTTTGAGTTAAGTAGTATATCATATGATTGCACCTGAGGGCGCAGGTATGGGCTATTATAGCTGGTTTGGGCTTATTTTGAGTATAGATGTGAGAATCTGATCTCGAGTATGATTTCGGAAAGTACAATGTGGTTCTATGGTTTATGGACTATATGGATTATGAAAATTCAGCAATGTTGAGTTATCAGACCTATGCGAGATAGGGTGATGTGGGATCACCCCCGGGTATATGCAGGGTAAGGTTATGCAGCTATTGGTTGGCTTCTAGAACAACTCTGGGTACGCTCGAGGACGAGCGTTTATTTAAGTTGGGGGGATGTGACGACCCGACCTGTCGTCTCATGAGAACCACTCTGTTTCCCCCATTTCCTACTTCGTTATGCTTCATTATCAGTGTCTTGTGTGAACGAGTTGAATTGGGTTGATTTTTGGAAGAAAATGAGACACTTAGTCTCTTTAAGGAAGGTTTGTTTTGGAAAAGTCAATTAGAAGAGGACCTATGAGATAGAGGGCTCGGATGTGGATTCCGATGATTCGGTTAGCTTCAGGGGATGATTTTTGACATAGGAGTGTGACCGGAAGTGATTTTGGAGGTCTGGTGTAGAATTAGACTTGAATTGGCGAAGTTAGCATTTTGGTAATTTCCTATTGATAGGTGAGACTTTGATCCGAGGATCGGAATGGAATTTCGAGAGTTGCAGTAGCTTCGTTAGGTGATTTGGGATGTGTGTGCAAAATTTCAGGTGATTCGGAGGTGATTTGGTTGGGTTTTTTCTCGAATGCGAGTTTAGGAAGAATTTGAAGAACTTAGGCTTGTATTTGATGTAATTTGATGGTTTTAGTTTTAATCATGGTGTTTTGATGATTGGAGCAAGTTTGAATAAGGTACTGGATCATGTTTGTATTTTTGGTTGAGGTCCCGGGGGCCTCGGGGTGATTTCAAATGGTCATTGGGATGAATTTTGGACTTATGAGATTGCTGGTTTTCTGGTACCTGGTATTTCCGCATCTGCAGAAAAGGGGCCGCAGATGCGATGTATAGGTCGCAGATACGGAAGTTGGCCAATTGAAGAATTTCCGCAGAAGCTGATTATTTCCGTAGGTGCGGTATGCACAGGTGCAGACATATGATCACAGATGCGGTCCGCACGTTTTAGAGGAGTTCCGCAGGAGCGGATGAGTGACCACATATGCGGGGTCCGCAGAAGTGGGACTCGACCACAGAAGCGATCCTGGGCATTTTAGTTAATTCTGTAGAATCGGGAGATGTACCGCAGAAGCGGTAAGGGAATCGCAGAAGCGGAAATAAGGTCTGGGCAGAATGGGTTTTAATGATATTTCATCCGCGAGCCTAAGCTATATTCCTCCATTGCTGAACATCTTGAGAGCTTTTTGGGAGCAATTGAAGAGGGTTTCGGCTGGGATTGACTGGAGTTAAGTTTTATGAGTTTAAAACATGATTATTATGTGAAACTAACCTAGAAATTCATGGAAATTAAACCTAAAATTTAAGAACTAGGGTTTGGAATTTTGAAACTTAATTGGGGATTTGAAGGACCATTTGAGGTCGGATTTGAGAACTTTTGGTATGTACGAACTCGTGAGGAGATAAGGAATCTGTTGATGTTAATTTTCTGATTTTCGCGAAGTGCTCCCGGGGTTAGGGTTTTCCAATTTCGTGATTTTTGATTTTTTTTTATTCTTTTCGATTGGAATATGTTTTCTTAGCCTATTGTGATGTATTCGCTATGATTTTGGATAGATTTGACGCGCATGGAGGCCGATTTGAGGGGCAAAGGCACCGCGAGCTAGAGATTTTGCCGGTTCGAGGTGAGTAATAATTGTAAATGATATCCTGAGGGTTTGAAACCCCGAATTTGCACACTGTAGTGCTATATTGAGGTGACTTGCACGCCGGATAGCAAGCGTGGGGTAGAGCACCGTTGGGGATTGTGACTTGGTCCATCCCGATTGTTGGTTTTATCGCGTATTTGATTGAAACTTATTTTATATTATCATGATTGGGTTGATTGCCATATTTGGGCTTCGTGCCAATTATTTGAACCCTTCGGGGATTTTATCACTGTTTCCTCATTATTTCACATGCTACTTGAACACAGTCCTATTGATTATACTGTTTTACAAACTCAGCCGTTTTAACCAAACTTTGAGACTTAAATGATATTTTCCACTGTTATTTGGGCTGAGCACTACTATTTTATTGATGCCCGAGGGGCTTATTATGTTTTCTGGACTGAGTGAGGTCGAGGGCCATATGTGAGGATATGTTGAGTGATGTGAGGAGGCTTTCAGGCCTCGAGTGTATTGTGAGGAGGCTTTCAGGCCTCGAGTGTATTGTGAGGAGGCTTTTAGGCCTCGAGTGTTATCTGAGGAGGCTTTCAGGCCTCAAGTGTGATATGAGAAGGCTTTCAAGCCTTGTTTTATATGCCACGAGGTGGCTTGATATTGCGCTTGGACCGTAAGGGGCCTCTCCCGGAGTCTGTACACCCCTAGTGAGCACGGGTATCCATCTAGAGCGGACAAATTTTAGACAGTGGTAACAATGGCACTGTTATACGTGTTTTGGTCAGGTAACAGTGACTGACCAGTCAGGTAACAATGACTGACCAGTGGTAACAATGGCACTGTAATACGCGTTTTGGTCAGGTAACAATGACTGACCAGGAATATAAATCGTGCCCGAGGGGCCGGTACTGTTTTGAGATATTTCCCGAGGGAAAAACTTTGATGTGTTTCATCTTGCATATTTACTTGTCCTTTTTACCTGTTATATTGTGGTATTTGTGCCCGAGGGGTGGATTTCTTTTCTGTGCTTATCCGCACTAACTGTTTTGAAATCGTTTTCGTAACTATTGAAAAGATCATTTCCAAAAGAGATTTAAACTGATCCAAGATGTTTCCAAAGATTTCATAACCTTATTGTTTTTCTCAAAGGATTATACCCTGCTTCTATACAGTATGATAGTTTGCTTTACGTGATTTCTTACTGCTCAGTTGTTATTTACCTTTATTACTCACTGAGTTGGAGTACTCACTTTACTCCCTACACCTCGTGTGCAGATGTAGGTATTTGTTCACCCGTTTTGGATTTCGGTATTGATTTGGTGCCGGCCACCGTATCGTATAGCCCCGGTAGGAGCCGTAGTAGTGGAAGGAGCAGCTTCAGGCTTCCTTGATGATTGGTTCGTTGGCAGGTCAATGCGGAAGCGTGTTCTAGCTTGAGTCGGCTTGGTTGGCCCCAAAAATTTTATTGTTGAAGGATAGGTTAATTCGATCGTTAGTGAGCTTGTTAGTGATCTAGGGAGATCCACGAGTTGCCATTGTGCGGTGAGACGTTATGATTCGTTTGTTATGGTCACATGGGGTAAGGTTCTGGGGATTCATAGTAAAAGTCGAGAGGGAAGAGTAATTGGGTGTTGCTCGGTGATTAATGTAGTGGTTATGTTCTATCATGCTTGCATGGCACATGTTATTTGTTTCACCATGGGTGTAATGATTTGCTTGGGTTCCAGACGTCAAATTGTGCGTTGTTATCAATTTAGAGCATAGTAACTTGAGGTGTCCCATGCGGAGCAGTGTTGGATAGGATCGTGCATTGCCGCAAAGCTATGTGGAGATATGACCTTGTGGGTTAGGTTTGTGTGATCTATTCTATGATGTGAGATGGTTTCTCAGCCGTGTGTTATGATGATACTGATGAGCTTGAGGTACAGCTCTTTCGTTTGGGCCATTTTTCATGATTTGAGTATGTGCAGACCGTTTCTTATTGGTGCGCTTATTATGCAAGTTATGGCTTATGCCTGTACTGAGGTGTCATATCACCAGGGTGGTGTGTTGGATTCGAGGTGATCGTTGGGATCACTAAAAAATATGAACGGATTTGATTTCAGCTTGTTGGAAGGATAATATCGAGGTTCGGCTCGGAATCTGCTGTGGTATTAGTCAAAAGGGAAGTGGCTTCATGAATGGTTGATCTGAGAAAATGGTTACGGTTTCTTGCATGTTTCACTTATCGCGGCCAGTATATGAAAGTTTTGTAATGAGACCTTAGTTGATAAGAGGTTTTCTACCGGTATTCGGATGTTGTGGGCAACTGCAGTGAATAGAAGTTATCGTTCGGGTGTTTGGGTTAAGTAGTATATCATATGATTGCACCTGAGGGTGCAAGTATGGGTTATTACAGCAGGTCCGGGCTTATTTGAGTATAGATGTGAGGTTCTGATCTTGTGTATGATTTCGGAAAGTGCAATGTGGTTCTATGGTTTATGGACTAGATGGATTGTGAAAATTCAGCTATGTTGAGTTATCAGACCTATGCGAGATAGGGTGACATGGGATCACCCCCGAGTATATGCATCGTACGGTTATGCAGCTATTAGTTGGCTTTTAGAACAAATCTGGGTACGCTCGAGGACGAGCGTTTGTTTAAGTTGGGGAAGATGTGACGACCCGACCCGTCGTCTCATGAGAACCTCTCTGTTTCCCCCATTTCGTACTTCGTTATGCTTCATTATCAGTGTCTTGTGTGAACGAATTGAATTGGGTTGATTATTGGAAGGAAATGAGACACTTAGTCTCTTTAAGGAAGGCTTATTTTGGAATAATCAATCGGAAGTTGACCTATGAGTTAGAGGGCTCGGATGTGGATTCTGATGATTCGGTTAGCTTCGGGGAATAATTTGTGACTTAGGAGTGTGACCGAATGTGATTTTGGAGGTCCGGTGTAGAATTAGTCTTGAATTGGCGAAGTTAGCATTTTGGCAATTTCCAATTAATAGGTGAGATTTTGATCCGATGGTCGGAAGAGAATTCCGAGAGTTGCAGTTGCTTCTTTAGGTGATTTGGGATGTGTGTGCAAAATTTCAGGTGATTCAGAGGTGATTTGGTTGGGTTTTTGTTCAAATGCGAGTTTCGAAAGAATTTGACGAACTTAGGCTTGGATTTGATGTAATTTGACGGTTTTAGTGTTAATCATGGTGTTTTGATGATTGAAGCAAGTTTGAATAA
Source organism: Nicotiana glauca (assembly GCA_026770625.1). Classification (NCBI taxonomy): domain Eukaryota; kingdom Viridiplantae; phylum Streptophyta; class Magnoliopsida; order Solanales; family Solanaceae; genus Nicotiana; species Nicotiana glauca. The sequence continues at coordinate 171,790 of MU673575.1, read as the reverse complement.
GGTATTGGATCATGTTTGAGTTTTTTGTTGAGGTCCCGGGGGCCTCGGGATGATTTCGGATGAATTTTCGACTTATGAGATTGCTGGTTTTCTGGTACCTAGTATTTCCGCATCTGCGGAAAAGGGGCCGCAGAAGCGGTTCCGCAGAAGCGATGTATGGGTCGCAGGTGCGAAAGTTGGCTAATTGAAGGATTTTCGCAGAAGCGGATTATTTCCGCAGGTGTGGACATATGATCACAGATTCGGTCTGCATGTTTTAGAGGAGTTCCACAGGAGCGGATGAGTGACCGCATAAGCGGGGTCCACAATGCGGGACTCAACAGCAGAAGCGGTCCTGGGCATTTTAGTTAATTCCGCAGAAGCGGGAGACGTACCACAGAAGCGACCACCGCAGAAGTGGTAAGGGAATCGCAGAAGCGGAAACAAAGTATGGGCAGAATGGGTTTTAATGATATTTCATCCGCGAACCTAAGTTATTTTCCTACATTGTTGAACATCTTGAGAGCTTTTTAGGAGAAATTGAAGAGGGTTTCGACTGGAATTGAATGAAGGTAAGTTTTATGAATTAAAAACATGATTATTATATGAAATTAACCTATAAATTCATGGAAATTAAGCCTAAAATTTAAGAACTAGGGCTTGAAATTTTTAAACTTAATTTGGGATTTGAAGGACCATTTGAGGTCGGATTTGAGAACTTTTGGTATTTACGAACTCGTGAGGAGATAAGAAATCTGTTGATATTAAATTTTCCGATTTTCGAGAAGTGGATCTGGGGCTCGGGTTTTGAGCTGATCAGAGGCTAAGTAATGGAGATTAGCGATGCGACTGCCAGCGTTCACAGCACCACATGTTCTTCCTTTAATTATCAGTCCTAATTGTATATTTCAGACTTGTAGTGGTAGTTATATTCTAATAGTTGCTCGTGACTTATGACACCCCGATTAGGGCCGTGTTGCATTGTAATTTCCTTAATTAATACCATTAAGTCATATTTTTGGTGTTCATGTATACTTATCTATTTTAAAAGATACTAGTTGGGTTAGTTGGCTGGCCTTGTCTTCACGAGAGGCTCCATCACGACCAGTGCGGGGTTTGGGTCATGACATTTATGAAGTAATATCCGGTTGAGAACAGATATTTCGGCCCTCCGCTTATCCTGTCTAACCGTCTTTTCCCTTAGTCTTGGCTCTTCACTCTGCTAAGCCCAATGCTCGGCCGTGTCCTGTTCTGGGTGCACCATTCCATTATATCTCGTACTTTTCTACGTTGGAATTGTCATAAGATAATTTACATAAGTTCAAGGACAAGACTATTTTTGAGGTTATAAGTAAATTGATGAAAGCTCGAAAATGAGAGGTTACATCCCGCATTTTCGTACGTTAAAGTTTCGTCGTAAGTTAATCGACATAAGTTCGGGAATAAAATTTATTTTGGGATTATAATTATTACTCTATTTCAAACAAGTGATAAGTAAATTCGTGAGAGGGTAAGCGAATCCCAGGAAATAAATTTCGTCAAAATTTGATTTTTTGGGTTAAAATATGGTCCAAGCTATAATACCTCGTATTTATGGACTAGTGTCATACAAGGTACCACATGACCATGAAGTAAGATATATAAAGTGTGTTAAATGTAAGTAGTATTTTAAGTAATTTAAGATAATTTTTAATTATGTGGGTAATTGATTAAATATTGATTAATGAAAGATTAACTAGTTAAGTAAGGACTTGATGGGTAATTACTTAAAGACTTTGGATAAACGTAAACCCCCCTCCCCCAACGTGGCAGAACCCCCTTTCCCATTTAATGACTCTTAAAAGAGATTGAAAGGTGGCAGATTTAAGTGAGTTATGTGACACCAAGCCTTGAAATGTGGGGCCACACCCATTAACGCATAAAACCTCTCTAATACAAAGAGAGATGCTTATATTAAAATGGTAGGCAACAGATCTTTAACAAGAATTCAACCAAAAATTCCTTATTATCTTAACAACGTGACTTGCTTCAATTTTTCCTTCAAAACGTGACATTTCATAGCATCTTCAACAATTCAGGATGCGAGATTTTGTAATTATAAGGGAGTACGGTGCAATCTTTCTCAAGAATATTATACGAATTTTTTTCTACTCTGATCTTGTCGTCACGTATTTTGTCGCAATTAATGGGTGTTAAAGGGATTTTCACGAGAATCAGCTCAGGTATTTTAAGGTTATTCCTTCCTTCTTTTGGCATGTTCCAAGTAGCGACACGTAAATGTAATGCTATTCCATAAGTGGTTCTACTCTTAGCAGTTAAGGATGTCTGTTATTCATTCCTATAAAATGATATTCAAGAATGTCTATGTATGTTTCTAGTTCCCTATTGAAGTATTTGATAAAGATGTTAATGTTTGTAATATAGTGATATATGCATCATCATTTACTACCACCCTACGGCCGGTTGGACAGACATGCATCTTCATTTACCATCGAGCTACGGCCAGTCGAGAAGTCATGCATTTACCACCAGGCTACAGCCGGTTGGGGAGTTACATATTTACCATCGAGCTACAGTCGGTCGAGCAATCATATATTTACCACTGTGCAACGGCCAGTTGGGCAGTTACACATTTACCATCGAGCTACGATCGGTCGGACAGTCATACATTTATCACCGCGCTACAGCCAGTTGGCCTGTTACCATTGATCAGTTGGGTAGTCATGCATATATAAGTATGCATATACGGTGGTGCTTCAGAGATTTAGGTTGATTCTTATATGTCTTTAATTAATGTTGACTTATTGTTATGTTTCAGTTCTGCCTTACATACTCGGTACATTATTCGTACTGACGTCCTTTTATTGGAGACATTGCATTCATGCCTGCAGGTATATATAATCAGTTTGACGACCCCTAATTGTAAACGAGGTTGGCATTCAGCGAAGGATCGTAAGACTCCACCTCATTTGGAGTGCAGCTGAGTCTATAAGTCATCGTGTTAGAATTTTTCTATAGACTTATTGATAGACCTGTACCCTATCCATTTGATGTCAAATAATTTTAGAGACTTTGTAGATAGAGGTTTATTTTGTACAGTATATCAGAGACCTTAACGGCCGAGATATTTTTATATTTTAAGAAAGATAGTTCATTGATACAGTGTTTTCCAACTTATAGTTATATGTTACGAGTTGTGGCACACTTATAGTTATACATTACGAGTTGTGGCTATGTTATTAAACATTTCCCTCCTATAAAAGCTCCGGTTTCCTTTTTTTTACTTTTTTACTTTTCGATTTTGAATCTTCTCAAGCTACCTTTGAAATTTTTACTTGTTCATTATTCCCTCAAATAATTACTAATTGTTCTTCACATCTTCATTTCTTCATCTTCAATCTTCAAATGTTTATATTTTGCCTTTAAATCTTCAAGCCAAACCTTCAAATCTCTGCACCCATCTTCAAACCTTCATACCCAGTCTTCAAACTTTTATATTCCCAAATAACAATGGCAAAAACGTCTTAATTTGTGCCTCAACACACCGCTCCTTCAACTTCTACCCCGGCCGTAGATGTCGAAGCAACCGTCGCAGTAGCAGCCCCACAACCTCCTCTTAAGGATTTTATCCCCGGAGGCTGCTCTATAGATAACAACTTTAAGGTTGAAAAAGCCTCCAAACAAGGAGATCAAGGTGAGGAGGTGTGGAGGTATATCCGTTCCATCACCGAAGATAAGCTCATGATGGTTCAGGAGGATTGCAAGTGGGAAGGCAAGGAAGTAGTCATCCCCGGACCTGATGAGGACATCACCACGCACGTGAAAGGGTACTTAAGTGTTTATATGTGTCCCTTCGTGCTTTGCCCGATGAATACTGTAGTCCTCGATTTTTACAAAAGGTACGAGGTTTGCCTCGGACAGATCCACCCATCCTTTTAGAGGATCGTGATTCTCCTTCGTCACTTTGTCAATAAAAAATAGGATCCCCAATTCACTATCTACCATCTTCTCTGCATCTGCATCCCCCGAATCTTTTGGGGGGGATTAATTAAGCTTTCCCGACGGACAAAGAAGACTCCCCTCTCGAGCATCGATGAAGATAGCGATTGAGGCTGGCAGGGAAATTTGTTCAGGTAAAGACCGAAGACCTCATTCCCTCTGATTTACTTCCATTCCTTTAGAAGTGGAACTCAACATGTAAGTTCATCTCCACCTAAGTAGTCAAAATAATTCTTTCAACTTATTCTTCTTTCTCATCACCCGACTTTTTCGTTGTGCAGCGGTCACCCAAGTCCCCAATGCAGTCCCCCGTTTTAAGAAGTGGGTCGAGGGGATCTATAAATAATTGACATACTCCGAGCGCGAGTGGAACAAACTTTCAAATGCAAATGGGAGGCTCCTTGTGACTACCCGGCCGGTCGTCCCATGAGTTATCGCTCCGTTTTTTCCATTTCTGCTTCTTATTGCTTTAATTATTGGTTTTATATGTGATCGAGTTGGTTAGCTCGGGTTTGGAAAGGTTTTGAGAAGGTTGGAGATACTTAGTCTCTTTTAAGAAAGCTTAAGTTGGAAAAATCAACCGCATATTGATTTATGTGTTAAAGGGCTCATATGAGAGTTTTGATGGTTCGAATCGTTTTGGAAGATTATTTGGGACTTAAGAGCATGATCAGAATATATTTTGGAGGTCCGGAGTAGATTTAGGCTTCAATTGGCGAAATTGAGTTTTTGGTATTTTTCGGTTGATAGATAATATTTTGATACAAGAGTCAGAATGGAATTCTGAAAGTTGCAGTAGCTTCGTTATGTCATTTGGAATATGCGTGCTAAATTTCAGGTCATTCGGACGTGGTTTGATATACTTTTTATCAAAAGCGGAATGCGGAAGATTTTAGAACCTTAGGCTCGAATTCGATGTGTTTTGGTGGTTTTGATGTTGTTTGAGGTGTTTTGAAGGTTGGTATAAGTTTGAATGGTAGCATAAGACTTGTTAGTGCTTTTAGTTGAGGTCCCAAGGCCTCGGGGTAATTTTGGATGGTTGACGGAAGATTTGGAATTAAGTTGAAGAGTTGAAGTATTTGTTGCTATCATAACTGCATCTGCGGATAAAAGATCACAGGTGTGACCCGACAGATGTGGGAGGCCTGTCGCAGAAGCAGAAGGAGCCAGGATAAGTAGAATCGCAAAAGCGGTAAAGTAATCGCACATGCGATAGTGCAGGTGCGGATTGGGCATCGCAGATGTGGAAAGCGGAGTTTAAGTGAAAACCACATAAGCGGTTCAAGGATCGAAAATGCGGTACCGCAAAAGCGGGATTTTGGCAAAATCCCTAGACCAGAACATATAAGTTATTTCCATCACACTTTTCAGAGGGTTTCACCATTTTTAAAAGCGATTCCAGGAGTTCTAAGCGATTTTTAAAGAGAGAAATCAAGGAGATATTATTGAGGTAAGGTTTTGGATTATGAAAATTCAATTTTTATGGTATTAATTCGCGTATTAGAGCTATAATTAAGGATAAAATTAGAGAAGCTAGAGCTTAGAAACCTAAGCATTTGATTGAGGATTTGAAAGATCATTTGTGGTCGGATTTTGGAACTTTTGATATGTATGAATTCGTGGGGAGATAAGGAATCTAATGATGTAAATTTTATCAAATTTTGAGATGTGGGTCCGGGGGTTGAATTTTGGCAATTTTGGGATTTTGCATGGTTTTTTGATTATATTCGAGTGGGCTTTATCCCTTTACAATATTTTCATGACTACGTTCTGATTTTCGTAGATTCGGAGCATCCGGAGGCCAATTCGAAGGGCAAAAGCATTACAAGCTAGAGTTTTGGCCGGATTGAGGTGAGCAATGACTTTAAATAATGTCTTGAGGGAATGAAACCCTGGATTATGCAACATTTGGCTATGTTAAGGTGACGCACACGCTAGATGATGAGTGTGGGGTCGTGCACCGCTAGGGATTGTGACTTAGTCCATCCCGAATAACTATTTTACTGCGTATTTGACTGCAAATTGTCAGATATTATCATGTTTTGGACTAAATGCCATATTTTGATTTCGTGCCAATTGTTTGGACCCTTAGGGGATATTTACTTTTATTTTGCTCACTATTTGACTTTATACTTGCACTCAGTTATACTATATTTTACTGTTTTCAAAACTCAGCCATGTTATTATGTTTTAAACACCTTAAATGATATTTTTAAAGATGTTTTTGAGCTGAGATTCATATTTTAATGTTGCCCGAGGGGCTTATGAGATTCTGACTGAGTAAGGCCAAGGGCCTATATTGTGAGGATACTTTTGGCTCGGGTTGCACGCCGCAGCAGTGATATACTGATTATGATAATGAGGCCGAGGGCCTAAGATTGTATGCCATGAGGTGGCTTGTGATTGATATAAGGCCGAGAGCCTGTTTTATGTTGCCACGAGATGGATTGATATTGCGCATGGGCCGTAAGGAGCCCCTCCTGAAGTCTGTACACCCTAGTGAGTGCGGGCACCCGTTGTGATATGAGATATAGCCCAAGGGGCTAGTATTGATCTGTGATATTGCCTAAGGGGCTGATTCTGTTGTTGTTACTGATCCAGAGGGGCAGTTTTTGTGTGCTTACCTTTCTAGCTGCTTTTTCTTTAATTCTTTGACAACTTAGAAGGTGTTTTATGAGATTTCATTTTTTAAATGTGTTACTGATTTTGTTCAGCCTTTTATAGCTTATTGTTGTGTTTAACATGATTTTATATCGCTTAGTCTTCATTTATTGTTATTACTCACTGAGTTGGAGTACTCACTTTAATCTCTACACCCTTGTGTGCAAATTCGGGCACTACAGGTCCTGCTACCGAGGGTTGATAGTTTCCAGTAGATCTTCGGAGATTTACTAGGTAGCTGCTTAGCGATTCGTAGCCCAGTGCATTCTCCCTCTATTTTATTCCCTTTTTGATTCAGTTATGTAGTAGGGGAGTAGACTTTCAGACTTGTAGTATTGTTTTAGATGCTCAAGACTGGTGACACCCTGATGTCTGGATGTGTTGGTTTTTAATTTTGCAACTTATATTGTTATTTTGGGATATTATTTCTATTAAAGACTTAGTATTTATTATTCTAATTACTTAAAGTGGATTGGAAGCATGTCGACTGGCCTTGTCTTCATGAGAGGCGCCATCACAATCGGGTTTGGGTTTAGGGTGGTGACAAGTTAGTATCAGAGCCTAGGCTGCATAGGTCTCATGAGTCATGAGCAGGTTTTGTAGAGTCTCATAGATCGGTACAGAGATGTATGTATTTATCCTCGAGAGGCTGCAGAACCTTTAAGAAAATTCCATATTCTTGAAATTCTTATCGTGTGAATTTGTTGACCCGAGAGCTAAACTTCTGTTATTATGATCTCTCATAGATGGTGAGGACACACGCTACTGGTCAGGATGGACGACCACAAGTACCACCAGTTGGAGCCACTAGAAGTTGAGGACGTGATCGAGTCCGTGATAGGGGTAAAGGTGCAGCGCACACAGCAGCTGGGGCAGCACTTGCTGATCCACCAACCGTCCTAGTTTAGGAGCAGGTCCCAGTTGTGGACACTCCTGCAGCACCAGCTATGTCCATTTTGATTCCGGGTCTTCAGGATACTTTGGCCTAGAATTTGGCAGTATGTACGAGTCTTGATCAGGCAGTCGCGGTCTCTACTGTCGCATCTACTTCTCAGGAAGGGAGAGGCTCTCAAACTCCCACAGCCGGCATACCCGATCTGGTGGTTCAGAGAGTGCAGACATCGGAGGCACCACTAGCCCAGCTGGTGGCAACTGCTCAGGGTTACATAACTCCAGTTATGCCAGAGGACGATCAGGGTAGATTGGAGAGGTTTGGCAGACTCCAGCCTCCTACTTTTAGTGGTGGTGAGGGCGAGGATGCTTAGGGCTTCTTAGACAGATATCAAAGGTTTCGTCGCACTGCGGGTATTCAGGAGACCAACGGGCTTGCATTCACGGCCTTTTAGTTTATTAGAGCTGCCTTCACTTGGTGGGAGGCATATGAGAGTCATAGTCCTGTTGGTTCAGCACCTCTGACTTGGTAGCAGTTCTCCGCTCTATTTCTAGAGAAGTATGTCCCAAAGACCCGCAGGGAGGAGCTGCGTAGGCAGTTCGAGCAGTTACGATAGGTGGATATGACTGTTACTCAGTACAAGATGAGGTTCTCAAATTTAGCTCGACATGCTATTTGGCTGGTTGCTACGGAGAGGAAGAGGATCAGGAGGTTTGTTGATGGCCTCACCTACCAGCTTCGAGTTCTCATGAGTAGGGAGAGAATTTCAAGTGCTAGGTTTGAGGAGGTTCTGGATATTTCTCATGATATTGAGTGATTTCATCGCCATGAGCATGAGGAAAGGGAAGCCAAGAAGCCTCATGGTCATGGTAGTTATGGGGGTGCCCCTTCGAGGGGCTAGTTTCAGCACGGCAGAGGCCGTCAGCTCAGGCATGCTTAGTCAGCTCGCCCAGGTTATTGTGGGGCATCATCAGGTAATGGCTCTCACAGTTCTCAGCAGGGTCATTTCTCACTCAGTGCATTTCCAGCCCAGGGTTCGTCCCGTGCTCCGTCAGTTCAGGATTTTTCTATGCCAGGTGCATCTGCTAGTCATTCCGGTGCTAGGGGTTCCCCCCGTCCCCGTCCCAGCCATTTCACCTCCCACCCAGCCAGCTAGGGGTGGAGGACAGTCATCTAGGGGTCGTCTCAGAGGGGGAGGTCAATCTGGTGGTGGTCAAGCCCGTTTCTATGCACTTCCAGTAAGGCCTGATGCAATTGCTTCAGATACGGTGATTACAGGTATTATCTTAGTTTGCCACAGGGATGCTTTTGTGTTATTTGACCATGGTTCTACTTTCTTTTATGTGTCGTCTTATTTTTCCCATTATTTAGATATGCCCTACGAGTCCCTTGTTTCTTCTATTCATGTCTCTACACTGGTGGGTGATACAATTGTGGTAGACCGTGTGTACCGATAGTGTGTTGTGACTATTCGGGGTCTGTAGACCCTAGTGGATCTATTGTTATGTATGTTGGACTTTGATGTTATTTTGGGCATCAAATTATTATCTCTGTGTCGAGCTATTCTGGACTGTCATGCCAAGACAGTGACTTTGGCTATGTCTGGTGTGCCACGGATTGAGTGGCGAGGTTCGATCGATTATGTCCCCAACAGGGCGATTTCTTTCTTGAAGGCCCAGTGTATAGTTGGGAAAGGTTGTCTTTCATATCTATCCTTTGTAAGGGATGTTCAAAAAGATTTAATTTGAATTAAGCTAGAATAGTCAATCTTAAGTTAAGATATATATGTATTTACTGAGTACTACCTTGAACTTGGGATTCTTTGAGATTTCATTCAATCTATTATTGATTTGTATATCTTGTTTGAATAGATAACTAAACTTTTTAGTTTTATAAATAGAAATCTCAAAAAAAAAATATTATTATACCAAATCCTTATTTTGTCCTTTATTGTATTGTCTTAAATTTTGCAATAAAAAAAAGTTTTCGCGGGCGAATATTGACCCTTTCAATACCTATTTCATTTGTAGGGTTAACTCGTGACTTCTAATATCTCTGAATACATGAATTAATCCATGGTCCGTTCCATCATCCCGACTAGTGAATCATTAAGATTCCTTTTTTAATAGAATCTTTTACATTCACAAGTTTCGTCATTCCCATTACTTCTTACTTAATGGTTAGGTCCGAATTCTACAATAGAGCTCAGAATGAAATAGGTTCTTGAGTAAATCTTCTCAGTCTTTATTGGTTCTAAGCTCTTGATTTTTTGTTTGATTTCTATAAAAAGATTCATTTTATTATGGTATGAATGCGTATTGATGCTTTATTACACTGCCTTTTATGAGATTACTCATAGACCTTACATATTGGAATTTTATATCATTGGTATTCTTTTTCTCTCTTTCTCTCATCCTTCCATTTATCCACATCTTTTTTGTCTACTTTGCTTTACAACTTAGAATCAGATTTCCTTTTTTGTTTATGCAAAAAATTTCAGTTGCTACAAATATATGACCTATATATCATATCTTTACTGGTTCTTTAGATCCAGATAATACGAAGTGATGGGTTGGTTATTAGTTCTATAGTTTTTAGTTCATACTATGCGGGCTGGTCTTTTTTAATCCTAACCCTAAAAAACCAACGAGTCACACACTAAGCATAGCAAATATATCAAATGGTCAATCGAATTTTTATTCAACTTATAGAATTAAGAATTATAAATGTTCCCCTTGATTGATTAGGAAAAGAATGAATTTGTCTTTTTTTGTTCAATCATTGGATAGAAGGGAAAGACAAGTAGTAAAATTATTCCTTGTCTAGAAATATTCAAATTTTGATGCCCAATACTCCATAGATAGTTCGAACTGTATAAGATCAATAATCATTATTCGCTCTAATTGTTTGAAGGGGAACCCTACCTTCTCTGATTCGTTCGACACACACCGCAATTTGTATTTGAAATCCTTTTGTATCTGCTTGTTTTGTTAATTCAATAGCCTTCTTCATTGATATTTAAAAGGAAACTTTATTCTCTAATTGTCCAGCTATAAATTCTGCAAGAATACTAGGGTTTCCATAAGGTTTTGCAATTCTTGTGACAGCAATGTTCAGTTTTCGGTTTACACAATTTAATTTTTTTTGTAAGGTCATTTGTAATTCTTCGATTCAGCGCGGTCGACTTTCTATTAATAATTTTGAGAATCCCATAAAGATTATGACCTAGGTCAGATCAATTCTTTTTTGAATCTCTATACGTGCAATTCCCTCGAGGCCAGAGGACGTTCTCATATTCTTTTGTACATAATTCTTGATACAATATCTTATTTTTTATCTTCTTGTAAACCTTCAGAATAATTTTTTGGTTGAGAAAACCAAAGGGAATGATGACCTTGGGTTGTACCCAGTCTAAAACCAAGTGGATTTATTTTTTGTCCCATAATCCCCTACTATTATACATATCACGATACGGTATAGCGGTAGATTTTTTTTCCATCTCGGTTTTTTAACGAATACATCTCTTCATATTCATCATCTAAAGATATATCTTTTATTACAATATTTATATGACAGGTCGATCTTTTTATTGGAAAACTACGTCCTCGAGCTAAAGGTTTCAATTTCTTTACAGTAGTACTTCCATTGACTTCGGCTTTACTAATGACTAAATTGGCTTCGCTGGTACCCATATTGTAACTAGCTTTTGCTACTGCAGAATAAACCAGAGACTCCCAATATTGATTTTTTTCCAGTTGTGAAGGATTTTCACGATGTGTTTCTTGCAGACCTGTCGGGAATGCCACCAGATAAGGATATTAATTTTGGTATCGATCTGGTGTCGGGCACTCAGCCCATTTCTGTTCTACCATATCGTATGGCACCAGCAGAGTTGAAGGAGTTAAAGGAACAGCTTTAGGAACTCCTAGATAAGGGGTTCATTCATCCTAGTGTGTCACCGTGGGGTGCGCCAGTTCTCTTTGTGAAGAAGAAGGATGGCACAATGAGAATGTGCATTGATTACAGGCAGTTGAACAAGCTAACAATTAAGAACAAGTGTCCCTTACCTCGTATCAATGATTTGTTTGACCAGCTTCAGGGAGCGAGAGTGTTCTTCAAGATTGATCTTCATTCGGGTTATCACCAGTTGAAGATCAGGGACTCAGATATACTTAAGAAAGATTTCAAGACCTGATATGGTCATTATGAGTTCTTGGTGATATCTTTCGGGCTAACCAATGCCCCAGCAGTGTTCATGTATTTGATAAACAGTGTGTTCTGTCCATATCTTGACTCATTCGTCATAGTCTTCATTGATGATATTTTTGTGTACTCGTGTAGTCAGGAGTAGCACGCGGAGCATTTGAGAGTAGTGTTGCAGAGATTGAGGGAGGAGAAGATTTATGCAAAGTTCTCCAAATGTGAGTTTTGGCTCAGTTCAGTGGCTTTCTTGGGGCACATGGTGTCCAGCGGGGGTATTCAGGTGGACCCGAAGAAGATAGAGGTGGTTTAGAGTTGGCCTACATCGTCCTCAGCTACAGAGATTTTTGGCGGGTTATTATTGTCGGTTTGTTCAGGGATTTTTTTCTATTGTATCGCCCTTGACCAAGTTAACTTAGAAGGGTGTTTCATTTCAGTGGTCTGATGAGTGTGATGAGAGCTTTTAGAAGCTCAAGACTGCCTTGACCACAGCTCCAGTGTTAGTATTGCCATCAGCTTCAGGTTCTTATACCATATATTGTGATGCTTCGAGAGTTGGTATTGGGTGTGTTCTGATGCAGGAGGGTAGAGTTATTATTTATGCTTCTCGTCAGTTGAAGCCTCATGAGAAGAACTACCATGTTCATTATTTAGAGTTGGCTGTCACTATTCACGTGTTGAAGATTTGGAGGAATTATTTGTATGGTGTGTCTTGTGAGGTGTATACTGATCATCGCAGCCTCCAGCACTTGTTCAAGCAAAAGGATCTCAATTTGAGGCAGCGAAGGTGGTTGGAATTGCTTAAGGATTATGACATTACTATCTTGTATCACCGGGAAAGGCCAATATGGTGGCCGATGCTTTGAGCCGAAACACGATGAGTATGGGGAGTTTGGCATATATTCCAGATGGGGAGAGACCTCTTACTGCTGATGTTCAGGCTTTGGCCAATCGGTTTGTGAGCTTGGATATTTCGGAGCCCAGTAGGATATTGGCTTGTGTGATTTCTCGGTCTTCCTTATATGAGCGCACTAATATGATGATCCTTATTTACTTGTCCTTAAGAATAGAGTTCATCATGAAAATGCCAGGGATGTGACTTCGGTGATGATGGGGTGTTGAGGTGCAGGGTTGCATTTGTGTGCCCAACGTGGATGGACTTCGAGAGTTGATTCTGGAGGAGGCCCATAGCTTGATGTATTCCATTCATCCGGGTGCCGCGAAGATGTATCAGGATTTGAGACAGCATTACTAGTGGAGGAGAATAAAGAAAGACATTGTGAGATTTGTAGCTCGGTGTCTCAATTATCAGAAAGTGAAATATGAGCATCAGAGACCGAGTGGCTTGCTTCAGCAGATGCATATTCCAGAGTGAAAGTGGAAGTGGATCACCATGGACTTTGTAGTTGGGCTCCCACATATTTTGAAGAAGTTCGATGCTATTTTGTTAATTATGGATCGGCTGACCAAGTCCGCACACTTCATTCCTATATGTACTACTTACTCTTCAGAGTGGTTGGCAGATATATATATCTGGGATATTGTTCGTTTGCATGGTGTCTCAGTTTCTATCATTTCAAATTGGGCCACTCAGTTTACTTTACAGTTTTGGAGGTCTGTACAGCGAGAGTTTTGTACTCAAGTTAAACTGAGCACCACTTTTCACCCTCAGACGGATGGGCATTCCGAGCGCACTATTCAGATACTGGAGGATATGTTATGCACTTGTGTCATTGATTTTGGAGGGTCTTGGGATCAGTTTCTACCGCTTGTAGATTTTTCTTATAATAACAACTAATAGTCGAGTATTTATATGGCTCCATATGAGGCTTTGTATGGGAGGCGGTGTAGATCTCTAGTTGGTTGGTTTGAGCCGGACGACACTAGGCTATTGGGTATAGATTTGGTACAGGATGCTTTAGACAAGGTGAAAGTGATTCAGGAGAGGCTTCGTATAGCGCAGTAGAGACAAAAGAGTTATGTGGACCGGAAGGTTCGGGATGTGTTCTACATGGTTGGTGAGAAGGTCCTATTGAAGGTTTAACCCATGAAGGGTGTTATGAGAATTAGAAAGAAGGCTAAATTGATTCCACGGTTCATTGGGTCTTTTCAGGTACTTCGGAGGATTGGGGAGGTCGCTTATGAGCTTGCTTTGCCACCCACCTTATTGAGTGTGCACCCGGTATTTCATATTTCTATGCTCCAGAAGTATATTGGGGATCCGTCTCATGTTCTGAATTTCAGCACGGTTCATATAGAGGGTGATCTGACTTATGATGTGGAGCCAGCAGCTATTTTGGAGCGTCAGATTCGAAATTTGAGATCAAAAGATATAGCTTCAGTGAAAGTGCAATGGAGAGGTCAGCCCATGGAGGAGGCTACCTAGGAGACCGAGCGGGAGATGCGGAGTAGATATCCTCGCCTATTTGAGGCTTCAGGTATGTTTCTTGACTTGTTCGATGATGAACGTTTGTTTAAGAGGGGGAGGATGTGACGACCTGGCCGGTCGTCCCATGATTTACCGCCCTATTTTCCCTATTTCTACTTCTTATTGTTTTAATTATCGAATTTATATGTGATCAGATTGGTTGGCTCGAGTTCGGAAAGGTTTTAAGAAGGTTGGAGACACTTAGTCTCTTTTAAGAAATCTTAAGTTCGAAAAGTTAACCGGATGTTGACTTATGTGTTAGAGGGCTCAGATATGAGTTATGATGGTTTGGATAGTTTCGGAAGATGATTTAGGACTTAGGAGCGTGATCGGAATATGTTTTGGATGTCCCGGAAAAGATTTAGGCTTGAATTGGCAAAATTAAGTTTTTGGCATTTTTCGGTTGATAGGTGAGATTTTGATATAAGAGTCGGAATGGAACTCCGAAAGTTGCAGTAGCTTCATTATGTCATTTGGGATGTGTGTGAAATTTCAGGTTATTCAGACATGGTTTGGTATACTTTTTTATCAAAAGCGGAATGCGGAAGATTTTAGAACCTTAGGCTTGAATTCGATGTGTTTTGGTGGTTTTGATGTTGTTTGAGGTGTTTTGAAGGTTGGTATAAGTTTGTTGGTGCTTTTAGTTAAGGTCCCAGGGGCCTCGGGTGATTTCGGATGGTTGACGGAAGGTTTGAAATTAAGTTGAAGAGCTGAAGTGTTTTGTTACTGTCATAACCATATATGCGGTTAAAGGATCACAGGTGTGATCCCGCAGGTGTGGGAGGCTAGTCGCAAAAACGGAAGGAGCTAGGGTGAGCAGGAACTACAGGAGCGGTAAAGTAACCACACCTGCAATGGCGCAGGTGCGGATTGGGCATCGCAGATACGGAAAGCGAAGTTTAAGTGAAAACTGCAGAAGCGGTTCAAGGGCCGCAAATGCGGTACCGCAAAAGCGGGATTTTGGCCACAGATGCAAAATCCCTGGACCTGAACACATAAGTTACTTCCTTCACGATTTTCAGAGGGTTTCACCATTTTTAAAAGAGATTTCAGGAGTTTTGAGCGATTTTTGAAGAGGGAAATCAAGGAGACATCATTGAGGTAAGGTTTTGGACTATGAAAGCTCATTTTTTTATGGTATTAATTCGCGGATTAGAGATATAATTAAGGGTAAAATTAGAGAAGCAAGGGCTTAGAAACCTAGGTCTTTGATTGAGGATTTGAAAGATCATTTGTGGTCGGATTTTGGAACTTTTGATATGTATGAACTCGTGGGGATATAAGGAATCTAATGACGTAAAATTTATCAAATTCTGAGACGTGGGCTAGGGGGTCGAGTTTTGGTAATTTCAGGATTTGCAAGGATTTTTTATTATATTCGAGTGGGCTTTGTCCCTTTAGAATATTTTGATGATTACGTTCTGATTTTCGTAGATTTGGAGCATCCGGAGGCCAATTCGAAGGGAAAAGGCATTGCGAGCTAGAGTTTGGCCGGATTGAGGTGAGTAATGATTTTAAATGTTGTCCTGGATTTATGAAACCCCGGATTACATAATGTTCGGCTATGTTGAGGTGACGCACACGTTAGATGACGAGCGTGGGGTCGTGCACTGCCGGGGATTGTGACTTAATCCATCCCGAATGATTGTTTTACTGCGTATTTGACTACAAATTGTCTGATATTATCATGTTCTGGGCTAAATGCCATATTTGGGCTTCGTGCCAATTGTTTGAACCCATAGGGGATATTTACATTTATTTCCTCACTATTTGACTTTATACTTGCACTCAGTCATACTATATTTTACTGTTTTCAAAACTCAACCATGTTAGTATGTTTTAAACACCTTAAATGATATTTTTAAAGATGTTTTTGAGCTGAGATTCATATTTTAATGTTGCCCGAGGGGCTTATGAGATCCTGACTGAGTAAGGCCGAGGGCCTATATTGTGAGGATACTTTTGGGTTAGGTTGCACGCCGCAGCAGTGATATACTGATTATGATAATTAGGCCGAGGGCCTGAGATTGTATGCCACGAGGTGGCTTATGATTTATATGCGGTCGAGAGCCTATTTTATGTTTCCACGAGATGGCTTGATATTTCACTTGGACCGTAAGGGGCCCCTCCCGGAATCTGTACACCCCTAATGAGCGCCAGTACCCATTGGGATATGAGATATAGCTCGTGGGGTTGGTATTGTTCTGTGATATTACCCGAGGGACTGATTATATTGTTGTTACTGTGCCCGAGGGGCAGTTCTTGTGTGTTTACTTTTCTAGCTGCTTTTCTTTTAATTATTTGACTGCTTAAAAGGTGTTTTATGAGATTTCACTATTTAATTGTGTTACTAATTTTGTTCTGCCTTTTATATCTTATTGTTGTGTTTAACTTGATTTTATATCGCTAAATCTTCATTTATTGTTTACTCACTGAGATGGAGTACTCACTTTACTCCCTGCACCTCTGTGTGGAGATTCGGGCGCTACAGGTCCTACTGCTGAGGGTTGATAATTTCCAGCAGATCTTCGGAGATTTACTAGGTAGCTGCTAGGCGATTCGCAGCCCAGTGCATTCTCCCTCTATTTTATTCCCTTTTTGATTCAGTTATGTAGTAGTGGAGTAGACTTTCAGACTTGTAGTATTATTTTAGATGCACATGACTGATGACACCCTGATGTCAGGCTTTGTGGTTTTTAACTCTGCAAATTATACTGTTATTTTGGGATTTTTATTTCTGTTAAAGACTTAGTATTTATTATTCTAATTGCTTAAAGTGAATTGGAAGTGTGTCGGTTGGCCTTGTCTTCACGAGAGGCGCCATCATAACCGGGTTTGGGTCTGGGGTCATGGCACTTGTTCCCATGATGAGTGTCCTTCGTATATTGATCAAATTTCCTTTCATTCCAATGTCCATTTTGAATATTTCCCTTTCTTCCTTCTACAAGTTTGCCCAAAACCACCGAGCGTCGGCTAGTGGACAAAGATGAGGCCTCATCCCCATCTACAAATCCTCCGCTTCGGTACGACCTACTGCCGAGGTTGCTGCAAAGAAGGAGGAGAAAACAAGGAAGAAAAGGGTTTCCTGACCCCTTGGACGCTCCCGCTGAGGCCAAGAAAAAGAGAATTGTCGTCAGGGTCCGAAATAGTACCAAGAAGAGTACTCGGACTAGAGTACAGGGCCCTTATTCTCTTTAGCAGCTCAAGGACTACCCTGAATATGAAGATATGTAGTTCGTCGCCCATGTGCCAGCCGTCGGTTCAGAAGATAGGCAGCACCATAGGGAGGAAACCATAAGGTCGAACCCTATTCAGTTCGGGAGCCCAAGAAAAAACCTATGGCCACTGCCTTTCGAGAAGCAACTCCGATTTTGAGAGAATCTGTCTACATCAATGATGTATCGAAGTTGCCATTCCACGTAGAGCCTTTTTTCAATGAGGCTCAAGTCATTACGAAAAAGTTGACTAAGGCATCACAGGTCGCGGAGGAAGCCCTAAATCTGTTTATTAAAGGAATGAACGTTGGTATGCTGGAAGACTACTCCGGTTTTGGCCACCTGGAGATTCCAAAAAAGGACATAATGTTGAGGTCAATGGGCCCGATTCGAGCCCAAAGCTTGTGAAGCAATTCCCCACCCTGAGCATTGATCCTGACCGTAAGAACACGGTCATGTTTACGGTACCGGTGGATACTGAGATGCTATCTGCGTCAATCGGTATGGAAAAATACCTTCGTTCCTTGATAACTGAAGAGGACCAAGTAAAGATGAACGAGGCGGACGCACCGAGCCTCTTCAACGAGGTGCAGCAAGCACTGAATAAGGTATATCTTCTTTTTCTCTTATCTTTAAAGAACTCATTTGCCTTAGCAGATTTTAATGATTTTGCCCCATTTTTATGTCTTAGGCCTCGATGATTTACCATGAGATCTTCCACCGATCTCGGATGGAGGTGAGTCACCTTGATTTCAAGCTCAAGGAGCAGGTTCGGCAAAATGACACATACAAAGCTCATTGTGAGCAAGAAGATGAAATCCTAAGAGACCACTTTATCCTTCAAGCCGAGCTGGAAAAAGCTCAAAACGAGGCCTCGAGGGTGAAACGGAAACATGTCCTTCTGGTTGAAAAGGTAAGAGTGTGTGAGATTAATAACGAGAAGTTAAGCGCTAATGCTAATGATGCAACTTCGCAGATCCAAGAGAAGATAGACCTGAGAGACTAGCTTAGGGATGAGATGGACGAGGTCAAAGCCTCAGCAACGGAGTTGAGGAGAAAGATGGATCTTCAGGCCTTGGAGCAGAATACCACCAAGGAGGATTTGACATCGACCAAAGATAAACTCCGAGTGATGAAGGAAAAATCTGACAAGTGGTCTCGGATGAATGAGGAGCTCTGAGCAAAACTAGACTCAGTCGTCATAGAACGGGATGCTCTCAGCCAAAAATACACCATTTTGAAGTCCAAATTGGAGGCAGCTTCGAACGAAGCCTCCGAAGTTCAGTACAAGTTGGCCCAATACAAGAACGATATGGAGGTAGCCGAGGCTCGGGTAATAACAAAGTCCGAATATGTTAAATGGCTATCTCGAAAAGAGACCTTCGAGGAGATCCAAGCTCGGGGATTTGATCTGGAAGCCGATATCGAGGAGGCAAAGAGGCTCGAAGCCGAGACCCGAACGAATTACCAACCCGATGGTTCGAGCAGCGAGTCGGGCTTCGACGAGGACTAGGCAGGAAATGCCTTAGTTTATTTTTGTTTTTTCTTTGTAGCCACAATTTTTATTTTGGGGTCGTTACATGGCATATCTGCCAATATCTTTTGGTATATATATATATATATATATATGTATATATATATATATATAAATTCTCTCTGGATATACATTATGTCCTTTACTTTTCAATATTTGCTTATATTCAAGACTTATAACTTGTGTTTTAGCCTTCAAAATATGCCGTTGATCTCTTAGCATAGAATTTGACATAGCTTAGACTGTTCGTTACCCCAAATCCCATATGAGCTCTGGTTTAAGTAACAACTCCGAGTTTCTTTAATTTCGAAAGATCCGATATAAAACGAAGTCTTTGTTAAAATATTTGAACGTTTTGCCTAAGGTGGCTTTTTTATAGCCGGGTCTAAAGTAATCTTTCATAGATTAAAAAACATGTAAGCACCTTACATTTTATGTACAGATTTAGACATCTCTGAGCCGTTTAAGTTTACCGTAGCCTTTTGTGTTTGGGCCTTACCTAGTAGGCTCGGTAACTCCAGGATTTGGTAGACCAAATTCCCCAACCTTATCAACGAGCAGTCCCCAGTTCGGGGAGGCCCATAGGGTTAAGGATTTTGAACACAATATTCATTCTAGGTAACTTAACGATAATATTGCTGGTGGAAATGTAAATCGATGAAACATAGAAGGCAAACTTCTTTTATTAATTTTAACGTAGTGTAAATAATTGAAGGTACATAAGGTATCTGCCATGGCGAGAATGAACTACATGGACACTATTTGTTCGACCATTTGACATTTAAAATTGATCCTAATATTCAAGCCATAGCTTTAAATATTGAATAAAAAATGTCTTCTAAATTTCTGAACTCAGGAACTTGACTTAGGGTGTGATGGCCCCAGAGTGTTCGAGACTAAATTTCAAATACTATTGTCCAATATGTGTGATCCGCAGTCCTCGACCTCAGGCTGATCTTCAAAACTAGGGCAGCATATTTTACTATTTCCACATTAAAAACCTTGTGTTAAAACCTAATTCAGAATAAAGTCGGTCCAAGGGGAAAAGAGTGAAAAGCATGCTTTCAGACCTAATCCTTAGATTTGACTTTGACTGAGCACCTGCACGGGTTAGTTCAAAGCGTAATAGAGCATAAAGAATACTGCGTTCATAACTTAACATGGTATCGCTTTAAATGTGCCAAATTCCAATTGTTGGGTAATTGTACCCCCTTTCCAAATTCGAGTTGATACGAGCCTTTCTTGATTATACCGATGACTCTGTACGGTCCTTCCCAGTTCGGGCCCAGTTTTCTGTTATTTAGGTTCTTAGTATGTAGTGTAACTCTCCTCAGTACCAAGTCCCCGACTTGTAAGTGTCGAAGGTTTACCCTTCATTTGTAATATCTATTCATACGTTATTTTTGGGCCGCTAACTGGACTAGGGAGGTTTCTCACCTTTCATTCGCTAATTCTAAGCTCGTGGTCATGGCCTCATCATTTGACGTCTTTATAGCATATTGGAACCTTAAGCTCGGTTCTCCTATCTATATCAGAATTAAAGCTTATGCATCGTAGATGAGAGAGAATGGTATTTCACCAGTTCTAGACTACGAAGTCGTTCGATATGCCCATAAGACCTCGGGAATTTCTTTCCATTTCCCCTTTGAGTCGGTCAATCTTTTTTTCAGGTTCTGGAGTATAGTCTTGTTTGTTGATTTCGCTTGACCTTTCCCACTTGGGTGATAGGGCATTGATAAAATCTTTTTGATTTTGTGATCCTCAAAAATCTTATTAACCTTGCCATCGATGAACTGCCTCATGTTGTCGCACGTGATCTTGGTGGTAAGTCAATGACCTCCTTTTCCCTAACTTTCTCGAACGCCTACGCTTCGACCCACTTGGTGAAATAATCAGTCATAAGCAAGATGTACTGGGCTTTGTCGGATGCCCACGGCAAAGGACCGACAATATCCATTCCCTATTTCATGAACTGTAGAGTGAAAGGACCAGTTGAAGCACCTTCCCCGATTGGTAGATCATCGCGGCGTGCCTCTGGTATTCATTACACTTTCGAACAAAGTCTATCGCATATTTTTCCAACCCGTTCCAGTATAGACGGATCTGATAAATTTTTGTCCAACAACTCTGCTCCAAATGATTTCTACAAGTACCCTCATGCACTTCCTTCATCACGTAGTCGTTCTCCCCCGGACCCAAGCACCTCTCTAATGGTCCGAAAAATGATCTTCGGTATAATTTTCTACCAACCAAGCTAAATCTCACAGCCTTAGTACGCAAGGCCCTCGATTCTTTGGGATCCAATGGCAATTTACCTTTCCGAAAGTAGTCTATGTATTTATTTCTCCAGTCTCAAGTTAAGCTTGTTGAGTTTACCTTTGTGTGACCTTCCTCTATCATTAAGATCATCAGTTGCACCACTGCTCTAGAATTGAATTCATCAGAGTCGATTGATGACCCTAGATTAGCCAATGCACCAGCCTCGTCAATTTGATCTTGGGGTACATGTTGTAGAGTCCATTCCCTTGACTGGTGTAATTTCATTGCAACTTGTCCAAGTATCTCCGCATCCGGCCCTTTATTTACTTATGATGTCACATTGACTTTGTTAACAACGAGGAGGGAGTTACACTAGGCTTTGATCGCCTCAGCCCCCAGGCTCTTAGCTAGTTCTAGACATGCAATCATAGCCTTATATTTTGCTTTATTGTTAGTCAATTTTATAGTTCTAATAGATTGCCTTATTATGTTACCCATAGGTAGTTTTAATACGATTCCCAACCCGGACCCTTTTGCATTATAAGCACCGTTCGTGAATAGTATCCAAACCCCCGAGCTAGTCTCCTAGGCGAGTAGTAATTTTTTCTCGCCCTCGGGGATCAAGGCCGATGTTAAGTCGGCCATGAAGTATGCCAAAATTTGAGATTTTATAGCATTTCGGGGTTTGTAATCAATATCGTACCTGCTAACCTCTACGGCCTATTTGGCCAGTCGGTCAGAGACCTCGGATTTATGCATAACATTCCTTAGCGGATACGAGG
Source organism: Nicotiana glauca (assembly GCA_026770625.1). Taxonomy (NCBI): domain Eukaryota; kingdom Viridiplantae; phylum Streptophyta; class Magnoliopsida; order Solanales; family Solanaceae; genus Nicotiana; species Nicotiana glauca. Next base: position 149,841 of record MU673575.1, on the reverse strand, counting down.
TGATGAAACATACAGGTGGTATTGAAAGTACATTTTTAATTTCCTAGATGCACTCAATAAGGCGAGTGATAATTTTTCTAAGTGTGAATACCTTGTTTCGGCATCGCCTAGTTTTCTAGTAACATAACAAATAGGAAAATACGTACCTTCATTTTCCCGGACCAGGACACCACTTACTGATACCTCGAAGACTACCAAGTAAAGGTATAGTTGCTCGTTCGCCTTCAGGGTGTGCACCAAAGGATGGCTTGATAGGTATTGTTTGAGTTTCTCTAAAGCTTGTTGATATTCCGGTGTCCAAGAGAAATCATTCTTCTTCTTCAGTAATGAGAAAAATCGATGGCTTTTTTCGGATGACATCGAAATAAGCCAGCCTAATGCGTCTATCTGCCCAGTCAGTCTCTGTACCAACTAGACGTTGTCAATTACAGAGATATTTTCTATGGCTTTTATCTTCTCCTGTTTTATATCTATTCCCCAGTTGAATACCATAAAACCGAGGAACTTACCCGAGCCGACCCCAAAGGTACACTTCCCCGTATTTAGATTCATGTTATATTTTCTTAGTATGTCAAAGGTTTCTTGTAAATGCCTCAAATATTCCTCTGCTTGTAGAGACTTAACTAATATATCGTTAAATATAAACTCCATTAATTTTTCTATTTGTTCTTCGAACATCCGGTTAACTAGACATTGACATGTGGCACCGGCATTCTTTAACCCAAACGGCATTTCGTTGTAAAAATAGGTGCTAGATTTAGTTATAAAAGAAGTTTTTCGTGGTCGCCCAGGTCCATCCGCATTTTGTTTTACCCCGAATAAGCACCGAGAAAACTCAGCATCTCAGTCCGGGCAATCACATCGATCATTCGATCAATGTTAGGTAACGAAAATAAATACTTCAAACATGCCTTTTTTAGGTCATTATAGTCTATACACATTCTAAGTTTGTTTCCTTTTTTAGGCACGACCACTACGTTAGCTAGCCAATATGGGTATTTAACTTCCCGAATGGAATTTATTTTTAAAAGTTTAAATACCTCATCTTTGATGAATGCATGTTTGATATCGGATTGCAGTTTTACCGGGTGGAATTTTGGATCTAAGATTAACTTGTGAGTGGTCATCTCTGATGGGATTCCTATCATTTGAAAGTGGGACCAGGCAAAACAATCGGCATCAGCTTTAAGGAAATTAATAAGTTTTTCCTAAGCTTAGGATTTAACCTTGTGCCTAGGTATACCTTTCTGTCTAGTAGGTGCTCGATCAGTATGACCTGCTCCAACTCTTAAATTATCGATTTGGTGGCATCAGTATCCTCAAATGCTATAAAGGATCTCGGGACACCGAAATCATCCTCCTCATTTGTTGTGTGTTCTATTGGTTCCCTGGACCGGTCAGGGTCTAGGTTGCTGACTGCTATCTAGTTTATTTATCTTTGGCCAGTCCCTACCTTTTGATATTGTGACCGTGGGCACCTAGATCACTTCCTCGTTAGTGAAAATCTCCAGCCGGTTGTTTCCTGTAGATCATTTTGATTTTGCCTGGGGTAGGAAACTTCAATGCATGATGTGGGGTCAAAGGCACCGCTCTAATGTTATGGACCCATGGCCTTCCGAACAAGATATTATACCTCATATCACCCTCGATCACATAAAATTTCGTTTTCTGGGTGGTCCCTCCAGTATTTATCGGTTGGGTTATTTCATCCTTCGTCGTCTCACATGCCATGTTGAACTCACTCAATACTCATGTTGCCGGTACGATTTAGTCCAATAATAAGTATGGATATTAGTAGTGCTTCATTGTGAGGTTGAATGATGCCCTCGGTATCCTCGTCACTGAACGAGATGGATCCCTCCGAGACGTAGTCCCGAATGCATTTTTCCCTTGTGATAGAAACCTTGGTGCGCTTTATTATTGGCCCTTGCGGGACATCTACTCCCCTAATAATCATGTTGATCACATGATGAAGCTCCTCTTGCTTAATTTGCTTTTTGGCGTCATTGTTTTTGAAATGATTTTTTTTCCCACTCACTTAGGAATTCCTAAAGATGCCCGTTGTTGAACAGAAGAGCCACTTCTTCCCTTAGATGCCAACAATCTTCGATCAAGTGACCGTGAGTACCTTGTTATTTACGTACCAAGTAGTGATCTCTCTGTGCGGGATCAGAATGAAGTGGTCTAGGCCCTTTGGTCACCTTAATGCAACCACTGGCCTAAGCATCTCGTTGTCTCTTTGCATGACTTTGAAGAACTCTTATTTCATCATCTCGACCTTGATAGTGCCGACATGGTCTTTAAGGAAATAATCTACAAGCATAGAAAATGAATCAATAGAATTTAGAGGTAAGTTATGGTACCATATCATTGCCCTTTTGGGTAACGTTTCCCCAAATTTCTCCAACAACATCAACTCGATCTTGTCGTCTTCTAGGTCATTGCCTTTATTGCGCATTTATAGGAAGTTACATGCTTGTTTGGATATGTGGTCCCATTTTATTTGGGAATATTAGGCATTGGAATCTCTTCGGAATTGGCTTCGGCACCGCACTCGGGGGAAAGGGTTTCTGAATGAACTTTTTGGAATCCAGACCTTTCAATATTATAGGCGCTCACTGGATCTGATCGACCCTTGAATTGTAAGTTTTCACCTTCTTGTCATTCACCTCTATCTTCTTTTCACCAGACTCCACCCGTTCTGTTAGTGCTTCGAGCATTTTCATCACCTTGAAAGTTTATCCGGGTCCGAACTCATCCGGTTCTACAATAATTTGTTCATCTCTCCAAGTTCCTTCTCTAACCCGCTCGGGTTCGGTCCTGTTCTAGGCGTGATTTGAGCAAGTATAAAATAGGGTGTGTTATGGAAATTCGTATTAAATTACCACTATTATCCTTTACTCCATGGTGGATACCAAACTATTTACCCTTAAAACAATTAACACTTAAATCTATATGTGGTTTAAAGGATATGTGATTTAATTTAACATGAATGAACTAACAATAATAAACAATTGAACTAAAAGAAAAAAAAAACGATCAAACCAAATGCGATGAATGATTAAGTCTAGCTTTGCAATTGACGTTTGGAATTCAGTTCTGATCCAGCCCTCGAAACGGGCTTGATTGCAACTCACTGAACAAGTAGCTGAAGAACACTTTAAATAATAGCTAGAGAACAAAAGTTAACTTTATTTCTTTAGTATGCGTGCCAACAGTGGTCCTAAAAATAATGGTTCCCCCTTTATATAGCAGGGGAGTTTCCAATCCTAGTACAAGTCTAAATAAGGTAAAAAAAATTCCATCCAGTAAACATTGACACGAGTTGATATTGGGCGAGATTTGCACCGTAATATCCAGTTGAGGGCGGATATTTTTGCCCCTCACTTATCCTATCTAACCGTCTTTTCCCTTAGTCTTGTATCTTCACTCTGCTCGAGCCCAATGCTCGACCGTGTTCGGTCCCGGGTGCATCATTTGTCCTCCCCGGGCCCTGATCCGTGGAATCCCTCAGCTCTATCGAGGTCATGTCAGATCGTGCTTTCCTCTCGTTTCTTTACCGGGAAATCAGGGTTAACTTTATCGCTGATTTTACCCTTACACAATCGTAAAAATAGATTTTACTTTTACTTGTCACTTTTATCATATCAAGAGAAGATAATTTTTTTCTATTATACCTACATTATTAATTACTCATTTTAAATTATTTTTTCAAATCCTTAAAAAATATGCATTAATATAATTAATATGGGTATCATGGTAAATTATGTACTTTATTTATTATTTCTTAAGGGGTGTACAAAGTTTATAGTGGATAAGTAAATATGAATGGAGGGAGTATATATTTTCAAAGACCGACGACTTCGACCAAGACGATTTGAACCGAATTTCTAATAATGATCGCCACTTTCACGTCCATTTAGTCGTAGAATAATTTACAAGACATACATGACTGTTGTAACAAACTTTATACAAGTTTTCACACGTAGACACATATCTCTGTGCGTATAGGTCATGGGCGGATCTACATACATTGGTGTGGGTGCTTAAGCACCCATTGACCTTGACGTGAAGTGTATAAAGACATAGTATTAAAAATACTAAGAAACTGATACATTTAGTTAGAAAGCACCCAGGAAACAAAAGAGGAAAAACTCAGCTTCTAAAAAGACTCCAAATTAGCCTTCTTGATGAGTCGAACAATTTCGAGAACCACGGATGAATTTTTTTAACAACATTAGTGGTGAATTATAAATAATTATTTAGTTAACAAGGTAGATGTTATGAACCTATTGGATAAGTTTACCCCTGTGGAGCACTTGAGATGGGGAGATTAATAAATACACAAAGTGGAGCAGTGAAACGCATACGAATTATGTTGAAGCTTCGGCTCAAGACTCTGCTTCTCATCCCCTTTCTCTGAGTTCTGCTTCTCATCCCCATTTTTATCTCTATTCTTAGTTACTTAGTTTCATTATAGTAGTTTGAATGTTGCAATTGATATCTCAAGGTTGTAATCTGTCACAACCCAATTTACAAACCCGGTCGTGATGACGCCTCTCGTGAAGACAAGGCCAACCAACTAACCCAAATCGTCTCTTTAAAAATTATTAAACATAATGAATAGAAAATACAACTTAATGATATTAAAACCATTAATTACAACCCAACACAACCCGACCGGGGTGTCAAAAGTCACGAGCATCTAAAGAAGACTGAACACCACTACTGGGCCAATAATAATATACAAAATAAAATATGGAATCAAAGAATGAAGTCCGGTGCCGCAAACGCTGGCGGTCAACTTGCTCAGCTACGATAGCAAATCCTCAATCAGCTCAACCCACTACCGGGTAACAATTTCCTGCAACTTCACACGAGGTACAGGGAGTAAAGTGAGTACTCCAACTCAGTGAGTAATGAGAGTAAATAATAACTGAGCAACAAAAAATCATGTAAGGCACTCCATCATGCTATACAGAACAGTGTAACCCTTTGAGAAAACAGTAAAACCGTGAAATCCTTTAGAAAATACCTGGGCTCAGTTAAAACCTCTTTTGAAAATATCCTTTCCAACAGTTAAGCAAATGAATGCAAAACAGATAGTGCAAGTCAGCACATAATTCAGCCTCTCGGGCATTGCACTCCACTAACAATTCACACCAGGGCATCTAGTAAACAGTGCAAGAAGTAGCATGGATGCCAATGAAATGAGAGTGATGAATGTCATGACACGTATTACAAATAGGAACAAATGCATGAATGCAATGCAATGCATATGACCGCTGCGGCGCGCAGCCCGATCCATTTGGGTACCCGCGCTCACTGTGCGGGTTCAGACTCCAGAGGGGCTTCTACAGCCCAAGCGCAATATTAATGTAGCACCGTTGCGGCGTGCAGCCCGATCCATCCTCAGTCCAGAAATGCACATTTAGCACTGTTGCGGTGTGCAGCCCGATCCATACTCAGTCCAAAAATGCACATAAGCCCCTTGTGCAATAATAAAATAACAGTTCTCAACTCAAAATGTCAGTAAAATATCGTTTAAGTTTTCAAATCTTAGAAAGATGGCTGAGTTTGCGAAACAGTACTTAAAACCTTGGACTGAGATCAAATAATATGCATAAATCATGACAATAATAGGTAGATTTCAGTCATAAATCCCCAATGGTGCTCTACCCCACGCTCATATCCGGCGTGCAAGTCACCTCAATACAGCACTATGATGTGCAAATCCGGGGTTTCAAACCCTCAAGATATCATTTACAAGTATTACTCACCTCGAACCTGTGAAATCTCTAGCTCGCAATGCCTTTTTCCCTCAAACTGGCCTCCACGCGCAGCGAATCTAACCAAAATCAAAGCGAATACATCACAATATGCTAAGAAAATAATACTCAATCGAAGACAATCGAAATATAGCAAGAATCTCGAAACTAGCAAAACCTGAGCCCGGGCCCACTTCTGAAAAAATTACGAAATTAACAACACCGGATTCCTCGTCTCTCCATGAGTCCGTACATATTAAATTTACCAAAATCGGAGTTCAAATGCCCCCTCAAATCCCAGATTTTCATTTCAAAAACCAAGCCCTAGTTCTTCCAATTTTTACCCAAATTTCCAAGAATTAAAGGTTGATTCTGCAATAAAATAGTGTTTCTAGGTTACGAGACTTACCTCCAATCAATTCCCGTCAAAATCCTCTTCAATTTCCACCAAAAAGCTCTTAAGGTGGTCAACAATGGAGGAAATAATGAATAGACTCGCGGATGAAATAATATAAAAAACTCTTCTGTTTGCCCAGATTTATTCCTACGCGAACGCGATCAAAACCCCTGCGTTCGCGATGAACAAACTTTGTTGACCATTATTTAAGCCTACGCAAACACGGCTCCAAGCCCGCGAACGCGATGATTCATGACCCCCTGCTACGCGAACGCGATCCCTATAGCGCGAACGCGATTCCCAAGCTCCTCTCCCTACGCGAATGCGGACACCATGTCGCGAACGCGTTGAAAAATCTTGGCAGGGCCTCAGGACCCATCTACGCGTACGCATGGCCACCCCACGCGAACGCGATGGTCTAAATGTTTTCCTTTCCACGAACGCGTGCCTACAGATGCGAACGCGTAGACCAATTTTGGTCTGCAACAGCTAGGCAATTTTCTGCAACAATTCAAAGTTCAAAACCTCCGTTTAGCCATCCGAAATCACCTCGAGGCTCCTGGGACCTCAACCAAAGGCACCAACATATCCCAAAACATCATACGAACTTGTTCCAAACATCAAAACACATCTAACAATACTAAAATCATCAATTCACATCGGATTCAAGTCTAAGTTTCTTCAAAACTTCCGAAACACGCATTCGATCAAAAACCCTACCAAAACACCTCCGAATGACCTGAAATTTTACATGCACATCCAAAATCACTTAACGGAGCTACTGCAACTCTCGAAATTCCATTCCGACCCTCGGATCAAAATCTCACCTATCAACCGGAATTCGCCAAAATACTAACTTCGCCAATTCAAACCTAATTCTACACCGGACCTCCAAAATCAATTCCGATCACACTCCTAAGTCACAAATCACTTCCCAAAGCTAACCAAATCACCGAAAATCCCATCCGAGCCCTCTAACTCATAAGTCAACACCCTGTTGACTTTTCCAATATAAACCTTCCTTAAGGATACTAAATGTCTCATTTCCTACCAAAACTAAACCAATTCAAATCTAACTCACCCAATGCCGATAATGAAACATGAAGAAGCAATAAACGGGGAAAACGGAGTAGTAACACATGAGACAACGGGTCGGGTCGTCACATCCTCCCCAACTTAAACAAACGCTCGTCCTCGAGAGTACCCAGAGTTGCCCTAGAAGCAAACCAATAGCTGAATGACCTTGCCAAGCATATACCCGGGGTGATCCTGCGTCAACCTATCTCACATAGGTCCGACAACACAACATAGCTAAAATTACGCAATCCAGTCTAGCACATAAACCATAGGACAACCTTCTCACTTCTGAAACCATCAATACGATCACAACCTCACACCTGTACCTTGAATAGTCCCGAACCAGCTGTACTAACCCATACTTGCAACCTCAGGTGAAATCATATGATATACCACATAATCCAAGCACTCGAAACGATAACTTCCATTCACGGTAGTTACCCACAACAACCAAATACCGATAGAAAACCTATTATTTAGCTAAATTCTCATTCCAACACTTTCATATACTTCCAATGATAAATGAAGCACGCAGCAAACCGTAACCATTTCTCAGATCAACCATTCATGAAGCCACTTCCCTTTGGACTAACACCACAACAGATTTCCGAGCCGAACCTCGATATTATCCTTCTAACAAGCTGGAATTAAATCTGTTCGTATTCATTAATGACTCCCACGATCACCTCAAATCCAACACACTACTCTGGTGATATGACACCTCAACACAGGCCTAAGCCAAAACTTGCACAATGCACGCACCAATGAGGGACGGTCTGAACATACTCAAATCATGATAAATAACTCAAACAAAAGAGTTGTACCTCAAGCTCATCAATACCATTACGACACAAGGCTGAGACCCCGTCTCACATCATGAAAATAGAATACCTGAATCTACCATGAAGGGTCATACCCCCGCGTGGCCTCGCCACAATGCGTGATCCTACCCCAAACACTGTTACACATGAAATACCTCAAGTCGCCATGCTCAAAATAGATAGCCACGCACAAATTGATGTCTGAAACCAAGCAATCCAATACACCTACGGTGAAACAAATAACACACGACACGCAACCCGATAGGCCATAACCAATACTCCCTACACCTAGCAACACTCAATTACTTTTCCCTCTCGACTTCCTTTCTGAATCCTTAGTAGAACCGCACCATATGTGCCCATATCCAACAAATCATAACATCTCACAGCACAGAAAAGCAACTCACACATCTCCTTAGATCACTAACAAGCTCAATACAATCGGATCAATCTATCCCTCAACAATACAACTCGGGACTAACCAAGCTAACTCAAGCTAAATACATAGCCACATTATCCTGCCAACGAACTCAATACCAAACAGCCTGAAGCTGCTCCTCCCACAACTATAACTCCTGCCAGAGTCGTACGATACGGTGCCCGGCACCAAATAATTACCGAAATACACAATCTCGCCCAGCGGCATGCCCTGCCACAAGAAACGCATCCGAAAAAGTACCTCAATATCGTAACTGAATCAATGCTAGAAACCTTTGCACTGACATCCGCCACGAAGGCCTAATTAAGAAAAGCAATCCTTCCCAGCCGTCCGCTGGTATTTGGAATACAACCACTCTGCTAGAACATAATCCGATGCACTCGGCCACGCAACTTGTGGCATTTTTCGACATAACCAATAGCACAATGCTCTAGAATAACCCAACACTAAGACAATCAGTCTACACCCCAATATCATATCCATAATCTAATATACCAAGCAAAGAAAGATCCGCTCGGGATTCCAAATCCCAATAGCCGCTAACGGTACCAATACACACGATCCACAACCGCTACACAGTCTGAACCTAAGAATTCCCAGTCTCCAACTCCATATAGCACGCGAATCACTATACCTGATCCCAAATTCCGCAGTATGAATACATATTACACCTCGAGTATCCAATCATTCCACAAAAGATATTCTAAAATTCTCTTGTGCCATCAAACAAACTCAGATATCAGCAGTCGATTAAGCCAGAAAGTGCTGCAATACTACCGAAGTATCATCAGTTTAATCACATTACACTTTCCTGAGACGTATACTCTTGTCAAATCCCTTCCAATTAGCAGTATCATTTCCTTGGTCATCTGAGGCTACCTGTTGCCTAAGGGTTTTATGAACTTCCTTTCAGAATTGAACTGAAACCTCGCACACGCCAGTCTCGGTCCTCTACAATATACCGCATATACCATACCCTCCAAGGATAACATGAGAACTTTTATCTCCCTTCCGCGCTGCAGACATCGACGCACTCAACTAGTCAAGAACTTTCGTTGACCCCATTTAGAAGAAAAATCATTGCACACTCCATGCTCCGCATGTCCATTGAAAATATACATCTCCAAACCACGATGAAACCCAACAAGAATTCTCTCCCAATTCCATTTGCATAGACTAAACTATCCGGACTAAATTCTTCTAACTAGACCAAGCTAAACAAGCTATCAGAGCTCAAGAGCTTTGCTGCAAAATACCTGTACGAACTCATTGCCTCGAACGCACACAAAGAATTAATCATATCCTTACCATACCGATTCGGTCCACTAACAAGCTACTTCATTTATCTAGCTTTCCTTCTGATTCATTTTCAACTTGATATTCCCTCTTGCTGTAGCACCACAGTTCCTCAACTCAGGCTCACTACACGAGACGCAGGCACAAGACCACACTGTCTAAGACCCACAAGCCACTGAATACTCTCTCAAATATTCCAAGGAACACCACATTCCCAAAATAATCTACTAGAGAGAACTTCTTGTGAATACAACTTCGTTACCTTTATTTTTCTGATACTGATGCATAGAATCCCATAATCAACATAAAAATACCACAAATCTTGACATTTTCCAATGAAAACACAGTCTCTAACCACATACCCAACCTTAAAACACCTGATCGTTACATGTAAAATCTTGAACACATTAGAATCATTCTCGAAAGTCATTCACTCTTATTCAAACTGCAAATTACCTGACTCAATGAACAGAACCACTCGTGCCTTATTAGCACTCTGACACCGCAGGATATGATCACATTCTAATACAAACAAATATTTTCCTTCTCTATACACTGGGCATTCTTTATCATCAACAGCTCAAGACATTCTATTATTTCCACACATCTACGAAGCACCATATAACCTTTGTCAAAAATTTTCTTCACTTGTGCCATCCTCGGCTCAATTTCTGCAACCAGAACTGATCCGCCAGCATTTCTCGAAACGGAACCAACATAGCACATGACCGTGCAATCAGCTAATCAATAGCAACCTCCCCAACTTGGCTCGAAGCCATATATCAGGACATACTCAACAACTCATAACACTTTTACTCTAATGATACCACAATGCCATAGTGAGATTAAACTCAATTCATCTACAAGTTTGTGAAAACATAGATCATCTAGAACTGTAAGCCCCTGTAAATCTCCCATTCATCCCCACATCAGTTGTGTCCACTCTCTTAGGCGACCCAAATTTTCAAATTTCAACACGTATCCTTCAATTACACATGAGATCTTCTAACAATATACATAAGAATGGTACCACTTAAGAACACTCCGAAGGAGATAACCCACCTGCTCCGCCTCAATTTAATACTTAGCACACCTTCCACCATTATATACGTTACACAGTCATTTAGTCTTCCTAAGTCTGAACTCATACCGCCCCATGTAATGCACTTTACTTTCCAAATAGGAGACACGAAAAATATTCTTCACGCCCCCATATTCGGGCTACACATCAAATAACAATAGGAATCGAATCACTTAACAGTTCATCTATTATCCAACAGACTTCTTCATCACTACTAAGTCATATAGATACATCTTACAGTATTAACATACTCAGCACATGGATATCCAATCACCATTCCGGCTCATAAGGGATATACCGAACATACAGGTTCAAAACACTTGCTCACACAATCAGCACCTCGGTGCTCAAGCCATAGGCAAAGATCTGGCCTTAAGTCCTCCAGACTGGCCCAACATACTCACCAAGATCACATCTCGCCCCTTAATTGGGGAATCACAAGCCATAAAGACACATATGATATTGAGCGCTCACGTACGCATATAGACGTGTGGAAGGAATTTCAAGAGTTATATTCCAAGCTGAATCAAGTATGCACGATAAGAATTCCAAGAATGGGAAGTTTTCCTAAAGGTTTTTTAGACTCTCGAGGATAAATATAGACGTCTCCGTACTGATCCACGAGACTCTCTACTAAACCTGCTCATGACTCGTGAGACCTAGTAACCTAGGCTCTGATACCAACTTGTCACGACCCAATTTCCAAACCCGGTCGTGATGGCGCCTCTTGTGAAGACAAGGCCAGCCAACTAACCCAAATCGTCTTTTTAACAATTATTAAACATAATGAATAGAAAATACAACTTAATGGCATTAAAACCGTTAATTACAACCCAACACAACCCTACCGAGGTGTCACAAGTCACGAGCATCTAAAGAAGACTGAACACTACTACTGGGCCAATAATAATATACAAAATAAAATCTGGAATCAAAGGACGAAGTCCGGTGCCGCAAACGCTGGCGGTCACCTTGCTCAGCTACGATAGCAAATCCTCAATCAGCTCAACTCGCTACCGGGTAACAATTTCCTGCAACTGCACGCGAGATGCAGGGAGTAAAGTGAGTACTCCAACTCAATGAGTAATGATAGTAAATAATAACTGAGCAGCAAGAAATCACGTAAGGCACTCCATCATGCTATACAGAACAGTGCAACCCTTTGAGAAAACAGTAAAACCGTGAAATCCTATAGAAAATACCTGGGCTCAGTTAAAACCTCTTTTGAAAATATCCTTTCCAACAGTTAAGCAAATGAATGCGAAACAGATAGTGCAAGTCAGCACATAAGTCATCCCCTCGGGCACAGCACTCCACTAACAATACACACTAGGGCGTCTGGTAAACAGTGCAAGAAGTAACATGGATGCCAATGAAATGAGAGTACTGAATGTCATGACACGTATTACAAACAAGAACCAATACATGAATGCCATGCAATGCATATGACCGCTGTGGCGCGTAGCCCGATCCATTTGGGTACCCGTGCTCACTGTGGGGGTTCAGACTCCAGAGGGGCTCCTACAGCCCAAGCGCAATATCAATATAACACCGCTGCGGTGTGCAGTCCAATCCATCCTCAGTCTAGAAACGCACATTTAGCACTGCTGCAGCGTGCAGCCCGATCCATGCTCAGTCCAGAAATGCACATAAGCCCCTTGGACAATAATAAAATAACAGTTCTCAACTCAAAATGTCAGTAAAATATTGTTTAAGTTTTCAAATCTTAGAAAGACGGCTGAGTTTGCAAAACAGTACTTAAAACCTTCGACTGAGATCAAATAATATGCATAAGTAATGCGAAAAGTGTAATATCAATCCTTGAAGGATTCAAACAATTGGCACGAAGCCCAAATATGGCAATCACCCCAAATCATGACAATAATAGGTAGATTTCAATCAATTACGCAGTAAACTCCACAACCGGGATGGACCAATTCACAATCCCCAATGGTGCTCTACCCCACGCTCATATCCGGCGTGCAAGTCACCTCAATACAGCACTACGATGTGCAAATCCGGGGTTTCAAACCCTCAGGATATCATTTACAAGTATTACTCACCTCGAACTGGTGAAATCTCTAGCTCGCAGTGCCTTTTCCCCTCAAACCGGCCTCCACGCGCGTCGAATCTAACCAAAATGAAAGCGAATACTTAACAATATGCTAAGGGAACAATACCCAATCGAAGACAATCGAAATATAGCAAGAATCTCGAAACTAACAAAACCCGAGCCCCGGGCCCACTTCCGAAAAGATTACGAAATTCATATCACCGGATTCCTCATCTCGCCACGACTCCGTACATATCAAATTTACCAAAATCAGAGTTCAAATGCCCCCTCAAATCCCAGATTTTCATTTCAAAAACCAAGCCCTGGTTCTTCCAATTTTTACCCAAATTTCCAAAAATTAAAGGTTGATTTTTCAATAAAATATTGTTTCTAGGTCACGAGACTTACCTCCAATCAATTCCCGTCAAAATCCTCTTCAATTTCTACCAAAAAGCTCTTAAGGTGGTCAACAATGGAGGAAATAATGAATGAACTCGCGGATGAAACAATATAAAACCCATCTGTTCGCCCAGATTTAACCCTACGCGAACGCGGTCAAAACCCCCGCGTTCGCGATGAACAAACTTTGCTGACCATTATTTAAGACTCCGCGAACGCAGCTCCAAGCCCGCGAACGTGACTCCAAGCCCGCAAACGCGATGCTTCATGACCCCCTGCTACGCGAACGTGATCCCTATAGCGCAAACGCGATTCCCAAGCTCTTCTCCCTACGCGAACGCGGACACCATGTCGCGAACGCGTTGAAAAATCTTGGCAGGGCCCCAGGCCCCTTCTACGCGGACACGTGTCCACCCCACGCGAATGCAATGGTCTAAATGTTTTCACTTTCGCGAACGCGTGCCTACAGACACGAACGCAAAGGCCAATTTTGATCTGCAACAGCTGGGCAATTTTCTACAACAATTCAAAGTGCAAAACCTCCGTTTAGCCATCCGAAATCACCCCGAGGCCCCCGGGACCTCAAACAAGGGCACCAACATATCCCAAAATATCATACGAACTTGTTCCAATCATCAAACCATATCCAACAACACTAAAATCATCAATTCACATCAGATTCAAGCCTAAGTTTCTTCAAAACTTCTGAAACACGCATTCGATCAAAAACCCTACCAAAACACCTCCGAATGACCTGAAATTTTACACTTACATCGAACATCACTTAACAGACCTACTGCAACTCTTGGAATTCATTCCGACCCTCAGATCAAACTCTCACCTATCAATCGGAATTCGCCAAAATACTAACTTCGCCAATTCAAGCCTAATTCTACATCGGACCTCCAAAATCAATTCCGATCGCACTCCTAAGTCACAAATCACTTCCCAAAGCTAACCAAATCACCGGAAATCCTATTCGAGCCCTCTAACGGATAAGGCAACATCCGGTTGACTTTTCCAATATAAACCTTCCTTAAGGAGACTAAATGTCTCATTTCCTACCAAAACCAAACCAATTTGACTCTAACTCACCCAATGCCGATAATGAAACGTGAAGAAGCAATAAACGGGGAAAACGGAGCAGTAACACATGAGACGAAGGGTCGGGTCATCACATCCTCCACAACTTAAACAAACGCTCGTCCTCCAGCATACCCAGAGTTGCCCTAGAAGCCAACCGATAGCTGAATGACCTTACCAAGCATACACCCGGGGTGATCCCCCATCACCCTATCACACATAGGTCCGACAACACAACATAGCTGAAATTACCCAATCCAGTCTAGCCCATAAATCATAGGACTACCTTCTTACTTCTGATACCATCAATACGATCACAACCTCACACCTGTACCTTGAATAGTCCCGAACCAGCTGTACTAACCCATACTTGCAACCTCAAGTGAAATCATATCATATACCACATAATCCAAGCACTCGAAACGATAACTTCCATTCACGGTAGTTACCTACAACAACCAAATACCGATAGAAAACCTCTTATTTAGCTAAAGTCTCATTCCAACACTTTCATATACTTCCAACGATAAATGAAACACGCAGCAAATCGTAACCATTTCTCAGATCAACCATTCATGAAGCCACTTCCCTTTGGACTAATACCACAACAAATTTCCGAGCCGAACCTCGATATTATCCTTCTAACAAGCTAGAATTAAATCTGTTCGTATTCATTAATGACTCCCATGATCACCTTGAATCCAACACACTACTCTGGTGATATGACACATCAACACAGGCCTAAGCCACAACTTGCACAATGCACGCACCAATAAGGGACGGTCTGAGCATACTCAAATCATGACAAATGACTCAAACGAAAGAGTTGTACCTCAAGCTCATCAGTACTATTATGACACAAGGCTGAGACCCCATCTCACATCATGGAAATAGAATACCTGAATCTACCCTGAAGGGTCATACCCCCGCGTAGCCTCTCCATTATGCGCAATCCTACCCCAAACACTGTTACACATGAAATACCTCAAGTCGCCATGCTCAAAATAGACAGCCACGCACAAATTGATGTCTGAAACCAAGCAATCCATTACACCCACGGTGAAACAAATAACACGCGACATACAACCCGATAGTCCATAACCAATACTCCATACACCGAGCAACGCTCAATTATTCTTCCCGCACGACTTCCTTTCTAAATCCTTAATAGAACTGCACCACATGTGCCCATATCCAACAAATCATAACATCTCACAACACAGAAAAGCAACTCACACATCTCCTTAGATCACTAACAAGCTCAATACGATCGGATCAGCCTATCCCTCAACAATACAACTCGGGACTAACCAAGTTAACTCAAGCTAAATACGTAGCCACATTGGCCTGCCAACGAACTCAATACAAAGAAGCCTGAAGCTACTCCTCCCACTACTATAACTCCTGCCAGAGCCGTACGATACGGTGCCCGGCACCTAATAAATACCGAAATCCACAATCTCGCCCGGCCACAGAAACGCATCCAAAAAAGTCCCTCAATACCAGAACTGAATCAGTGGTAGAAACCTCTGCACTGACATCCGCCACGAAGGCCCAATTAAGAAAAGCTATCCTTCCCAGCCGTCAGCTGGTCTTTGGAATACAACCACTCTGCTAGAACATAATCTGATGCAGTCCGCCATGCAACCTGTGGCATTTTCCGACATAACCATTAGCACAATGGTCTAGAATAACCCAACACCGAGACAACCAGTCTACACCCCAATATCATATCCAGAATCTAATATACCAAGCAAAGAAAGATCCACTGAGGTTTCCAAATCCCAATAGCTGCTAACGGTACCAATATACACGATCCACAACCGCTACACAGTCTGAACCTAAGAACTCCCAGTCTCCAACTCCATATAGCACACGAATCATTATACCTGATCCCAAATTCCGCAGTATGAATACATATTACATCTCGAGTATCTAATCATTCCATAAAAGATATTCTAAAATTCTCCTGTGCCATCAAACAAACTCAGATATCAGCAGTTGATTAAGCAAGAAAGTGCCGCAATACTACCGAAGTATCATCAGTTTAATCATATTACACTTTCCTGAGACGTATACTCTTGTCAAATCCCTTCCAATTAGCAGTATCATTTCCTTGGTCATCTGAGGCTACCCGTTGCCAAAGGGTTTTATGAACTTCCTTTCAGAATTGAACTAAAACCTCGCATACGCCAGTCTTGGTCCTCTACAATATACCGCATATACCATACCCTCCAAAGATAACATGAGAAATTTTATCTCCCTTCCGCGCCGCAGACATTGACGCACTCAACTAGTCAAGAACTTTAGTTGACCCCAGTTAGAAGAAAAATCATTACACACTCCATGCTCCGCATGTCCATTGAAATTATACATCTCTAAACCACGATGAAACCCAACAAGAATTCTCTCCCAATTCCATTTGCACAGGCTAAACTGTTCGGACTGAATCCTTCTAACTAGACCAAGCTAAACAAGCTCCCTTCTTTTTTTTTTGGGTGTGAAGCAGTGTCAAACCAAAATACCCAACAAGCATTAGCGAGCAGAGCTCAGACCCGGAGGTGGTGGCTGAACTCGCCGCAGAGTTCAGGAGCGAGCAAGACTATCTTGGTGAATGCAATAAGAACCGGCTGCTCGCCGCAGCAGAGTGCTTTGCCCATGCTGCTATCCGCCGCCGAAGCGCTCAAGGGATTCGTGCTTGAATGTCGAGATCAGGGGACTC
>MU673575.1:89848-107843 GCA_026770625.1 Nicotiana glauca | reverse complement strand
CTTTCTTGTAGAAAAATTTAATAATTAATTCGCAATATAGTACTACGTTTTATGTGTTTGAATTATTATTATGTCAGTTAATTGGTGGGGCCAAATTAATAAAGGTACTGTGAATTAGTTAAAAAAAATTAATAATTCGCAGTAATACTGCGAATTATAAAAAAAAATTAACTAATTCGCAGTATTATACTGCGAATTACTTTAACGGCTAAATTTCCGTTAAGGTAATTCGCAGTATAATACTGTGAAATACCTATTTGTGTAACTTTTTTTTTTAGCATTAAAAATGTATTTTTAGTATAAAAAATCATCAAAAAAGTTTCGGACTCCAAACGTATATGGTCCTTTTCGTAATGAAAGAGTTCGAAGTCAAGTTGAATAGCAAGGCCATTTCGCCATAAGTTTTGCCAAAATAAATTTGGAATTTATTTTTCAAAATTTATGTTTGGCCATAAATTTTGCTCACATTTTGGCCAAATCCTAAATCCCAAATTCCAAAATTAGCTCAATAGCTGATTTTGGGCTAAAATCCCAAAACTTGAGAATTATATACATGTTTTTCTAAAATAAAGTTGGAAACATGTTTTGAAAACGTATGTCCAAACACATTTTCATATTCAAATCAAGCTTCATCCAAATTAAATTTTTCAAAATAAATTTGAAACCTATGACCAAATGCTAGCTAAGAAAGTTCAATCACAAACCAGAACAGTAAGAGATAACAATAAATACAAGTTACAGTAGTATACGAAAAAGATTTAAGAATTCTTTACACGTGTAAATATAAACAGGATAGGCTAAATTATTTTGTTTATCTCAACTTTAATATTGAAGATCAATCTTTCAATTAACGAAAACTTCAAGCAAGCCAAAAAGACATGGAGGAGACATATAGAACAGAGAGAGTAAACCCAAACATACATATCTACAGAAAACTTTACCAGGTGGTTCAATGTTTAAATTTTATTTTTGTTTTTAAAGTCACAAAAACAGTCTCTTACACAAATGCAACAGTGATACCGGAGAGACAAGTATACCAATGGCTCGGAAAAATTATTTCCAACAATTAAGAGGATTTATTACAATAAGCAATATATTTCCCTACAAAAAGATAAAATAAATGAATGAGTATACATGACCAAACACCAAACACGACAAGAATATACAAGAAGATTATTAATTGCCTTTGAAAAATCAGCACACCCTTTATCTTCAGCCACACAGTTATGGCTGAACCAGCTCAAAGAATATCTAAATTTCAACCATCCAACTTCTATCTAACTCAAAAAAGGTAATGTACAAAATTGTGAAAGGACAATCTTCTTAATTGAAATCCTCTCTTTAAAATCACCAACCATATTCTAGCCATGAAACCAACCCACACTTCATCTTCAGTATGCCAATTCATAAATTGCATCATTTCTTGGAACCACTTGCCACATTTCAAACCTAGTTTCAAAAGTCAATTAATCACACCATAGTAGTATAACTAATTGCATCAACATGTTTTCCTCCATCTATTTTGGTGCTACCTTCACACGTAGGGGTAAGGTTACCATATGTGGGATGCACTATTTTTCACTCGAATTATATATAATATCCGAAAATAATAGTAGGTACTTGACCTCGGATTAACGATAGAGACCAAATCTTTGACTCGCTACATCACACCGTACTTGAGCAAAACCAATGCGAGATTTTTCAAGATCATACTCGACCCACACATTTTGTTGATGGTGGTGACCAATAATATACGCCTCGATAGCTAGTAGCTCGGAATTTCCAAAAGTGAAGCAATGTATCGAGTCATTGCCCCGAATTTCACCGGGTACCCGATACAACAACCGCTCGCCCAAAACCGTTATTTGCGCGCCCTGAAATACTAAACTCACCGATGGTAATGCAGGTAACTTCGTTGCATTAACAGGTACACGATAACACAAGTCCATTGCACCTTGAAAAACAAAATCTTGATCCTCAAGAACTTTAAGAGTTGCCTTAGTTTGATTCAAAAACTCATTCCTTAGTGCAGTATAAGCTGGACCAAGTAGGAATGTAAATTGGGTACCCGAATCAACCATGGTTTGACCCGCTCCGGTATGATCGGGTACAAATACGGATTTTGGTATTGAAAGTAATTTATCCGAAACTTTAATACCTTCAAGTTGAACAGTATATGCTACTCTATCAAAATAAGGCAAAGGAAGTGAAATTTCCACTAACGGTGTGTAATTTAACGGCAAAACCCAAGTAAAATTAGACTCACCAAGAAGCAAAACGCCGTTAAAATCCGATCCCGAAATGCAATATGAAAACTTCTTAAACCCCATTTGTGAAACAAAAGAGAGTGCTCCACGGTTCATACCCATTAACCCGGTTGTCTTTGAATCTTCATCCGAATTACTACTGAAACCCGAATCCATGCACCCGAATATAGTATCCGAAAAATTTGACCCACCAATATTAAACGTATCCGTAGCTAAATTCCCTTCAGAAGATGAAGCATCTGCATAAGAAAGCACAGCATGACATAAATTCTTGGAGTCACAAGAAGCTGGTATAGAGAAATCTTGTGTTCGAGTCGTACAAGTAGGTGATGAACAAGAAACGGGTCGGTAAGAAACTGACCGGTTCGGGTTGAAAAGGGGTTGGTTGATTCGGGTTGAGTTGCAATGTAGCCATGAGAGTTCACTGCCTGTGTCAAGTACCATAGTAACATTCTGTGGAGGTGTACCTACTGAAAGAGAAACAGTGAGAGTTACATTGTGCGTAAATGGAAGCTTATTTGCTGCTCTAGGGAAGGACGCAGATGACATTTCTTGAGTTTTTAGTGCCAAAACTAACATTGATGAATTATTTTGGGGGGTGAAAGTAGTAGAGGAAAAACATTTCAGGGGTTGGTATAGTAAGAACGAGAAGCTTATTAATAATCTGAAAAACAACGGAAGTTTCATTCTTTGGTTGTGAATTGAATGAGGGGTAAGAATAATGTTGAGCTGAGAAAAATGGACAGAAAGTGAAAGAACAGGGAAGTGTTATTTGTGTAAGAATGGAGTAAGATGTGTGTTGTGAGTTTTGGAGACAGTGGCTATGTAAGAGGAATAAGGAATCTGAAGTTTCTATGGTGGTGGTGGGCTTTAAGTTCAAGTTTAATGTTGGGGAAAAAAAATCTTGGAGTAAATTTGGTTATAGCTAGCTGGCTTTGGAGCTAGGGTAAGGATTCAGAATTTTTAATTTTTTTTTTTTTTATTACAAAGAGTGTTACTGCTAATATATTAGTACTATTATTTTTAAAAAGTATGAATATTTACTGTCAGATATCTTTATAACAATATTAATATATACTATTCACTACTATAAAAGTCAAATTTTTTTGGAATTGATTTTTTACGTTTTATCACAATATATGTCATATATATAACAGCACTTCACTATAGTAATAAAAAATAATGAGAACAAGCGACATTGTTATAGGAATTAAAGTTTTAACTGAATACATAAAAAAAATTTCAAATTCCCCGGCTAGTGACCCCTCTCCTTACGATATAGGTCCGCTCTACATCAAATTGCTTTCATCAGTAAATTATACTATTATATATAATAGATGTACAATTTTTAAAAAAAATTGTGTGTTAATTTTTTTATATTTGAAATTTATTTTTTTTAAATCTCATTTCCACCACTAACTAACGGCTATAGCTATCAAGGTAAGTAGCAACGTGGAAAATTGTTGCGACGTCGCTTTTAGGAATTAGAAACGCTTTAAAAGACTGGAAAACAAAATTTTGGGCGGTTGATTAACATTAAATGATCGGTGGAGAGCTGGAAATCCCAGATTTTGGAAAAGTTTTAATTTTGTATCTCGAACAATTGATACTAGTTGTATGAGGTTCCTTTTCGTCTCACAAATTTATGGACTCCAATCTTATACTTCTGGGTCCACAAAAATTTGGATCCACAAAATTGTGAAACAAAAATATTGTCTCGTACAACTAGTGATAGAGATACAAAACAAAATTTTGTCAGATTTGAGATTGCATTGGTAGTTTATTTGGTATTCCTTTTCGTAAAACACACACAGTTCAAAATTCGAATAAAATACTAAAATGAAGGGAAATTGACGGACAATATAATAGTAACTGAACAGAGAAGGTTAGATAATATAGATTTTTATAATCAATCCTAGTTAATTTAGTGTTGAAGGATAATTGCTTATATAGTAATGATAATTGAATTGTTATGCGAGTGATTAATAATAAATGAATTATTATGCGGTAGTTAATAATAAATAAACTATTGTTATACAAGAATTAATTACTCTAAGGGAATTTTTCGTATTCAAATAGTTTATTCCCTGTATTACTAATATATGTATTCTCCTTACATATTTTATTTCATATAAAATAATATATAAAATTCTCCCATAACTTAATGTTAATATTATTTGATGCTGCCAACTTAAAGGTACGCACCGCGAATAATACGTCAATTTTTTTTACACGACCAATCTCAAATTGTACTAATATTTTATACCGGATTTCTATGATTATATATCACAACCAACCAAACGACCCCTAACTGCAACGACGGTGTTATCAGATTGTTCAATCAAAATTCAAAGAAAATCCCAGAAAAAAGGGAAAGAATAGCTGTCTTACTTAAATGTTCTTAATCTTTGATTTATTCTTTTTTGTTTTATTCATAATCATGAAAAGTTGGTAGTTTTACCTACTTTTCCATGCATGACGATTGGTTAGTTCAACAAATAAAGTGAAGGACAGAGGGAGGGCTTCCAACAACAGCTGCAGCCAAATCCTATGTACTAAACCTAGAAATACGACTTACCAACTAAAATCACATCATTTTGTCTGTCAATCTTCATGTTTAAGTTAACACTTTAGTACTACTAGTTAACTTTTTTTTGTAATTAATTTTATTACCGGGAAAAATATTTATTTATAAGTTTAACAAAAAACCCTATCACTATCCGGCTAGGTTTGGACATGCAGCCCCAAACCTAGGGTCATCAAAACTAACTCCTATTCTAAGTATAGACAAGCTAAGGATAGAAATTTAACTCTTGAAATTTTTTCGTTAGACTAGAACTCAAGCTTTCTTGATAATGGACCTCTTGGATTATCGTTTTGACCAGCTCCTCACTTCTCTTCTGCTGCCTGCGAAAAGTTCTCCAATTCCTTTCTTGCCATATATGTTATACAGTGCAAGTTAGAAGCATTCTGTATATTGTTGTTCTCACACGCACACCCATTAAATAAGAACAAGGAAATAAAATAAACTGTAAAAGTCAATGAACATGGTAGGCTACTTTCCTGAGAAATTCTTTAAGACTTTTGACCTTTTTTTCTTCTAACTTATGTAAGACATTGTTCTTTTTTCTCTTAACATAAGCGGCTTTAATAATAGCTTACCAATATCCCGTTTGGTTAAGTTACAAAAATCAGCTTATTTTGAAAAGTACTTTTTTTCAAAAATACTTTTGGTAAGAAGCAATTTATATATGTATTTTTCTCAAAAGTGCTTCTCAAAAAAGTACTTTTGAAGAGAAACTACTTTTTCTACTTCTCCAAAACTGCTTTTGTTTCTCCTCAAAATCATTTTTTTCCTTCTAGAAGTTTGGCCAAACACCTCAATTTTTGGCCTAAAGTGCTTTTGAAAAAAAAAACACTTTTGGCCAAAAATAAACTTGGTCAAACAGGCTACTAGACTTATCGCGATTCATTATTCTCGATTCAAACTTTCTCTCTACATATATGGAAAAAAGTTATGTGCCAGTTTAGCATTGGCGGATTTACTGCCCCAATTATGGGGCACTCGAATCCACAGTCTCACCGTCAAACTAGATACTCCCTCCGGTTTAAAATAAGTGATTTTTTCGATATTTTCACACAGATTAAGAAATTCATCTTTTAGCATTAATTCGCAATAGAATTGACCATATTAACCCTTACTATCTCACATAAACACTCCTAACATATTCCAACACTATTTACTCTAAGGACAATGTAGGAAAAAATAATTCATTCATTTTTGAAATCTGAAAAAATCATTTATTTCGAACCACAAGAAAAATACCAAAAAATTACTTATTTTGGACCGGAGGAAGTATTTTATATACGCATTTTTTAGAATTAGTCTAATATTATCTATCGACACTTATGCTCACAAAAAATTAAATAATGCACTTGGTTGAATGTTGGGTTAATTACTTGAGGAATATGGATCGATTCCTGCTTGATACTTTTTTCTACTTTTTTTTTAGTGATACATTTATGTTAAAAAAATTGTAGATCCACCTCTGCAGATTAGTGACACATAAACTGCGTAAGCCAATACCGTGGTATGGGGCATAGAAACATCTTGTTATAGAAATAAGGAATATATCTTACTCTGTATTATATTCTAGCCAAAGGCAGAGCTAAAGTTCTAATTACAAATTTAGCAGAATTCCATAGTTTTAACCTAAATTTTGTATTTATAATTAAGGCCCCATTTGGCGATAAATCTTGCCAAAATATATTTGAGATTTATTTTCAAAACTCATGTTTGGTCATAAATTTTGCTCATATTTTGGCCAAATCCCAAATAAAAAATTTCAAATTCCAAAATCAACTATTGAGCCGAATTTGGGCCAAAATCCCAAAACTTGGGAATTATATACATATATTTTCAAAATAAAGTTTGAAAATATGTTTTGAAAACGTATGTTCAAACACATTTTCATCTTCAAACCAAACTTCATCCAAATTAGATTTTTTAAAAATAAATTTGAAATCTATGACCATATGCTAGCTAAGGCCCCGTTTGGCCATAAGTTTTGCCAAAATAAATTTGAAATTTATTTTCAAAACTCATGTTTGGCCATAAATTTTGCTCATATTTTGGCCAAATCCCAAATCAAAAATTTCAAATTCCTAAATCAACTATTGAGCTGAATTTGGTCCAAAATCCCAAAATTTGAAATTATATACATGTTTTTTCAAAATAAAGTTGGAAAATATGTTTTGAAAACGTATGTCCAAATAAATTTTCATCTTCAAACCAAACTTCACCCAAATCAAATTTTTTAAAATAAATTTGGAATGTATGGTCAAACGCTAGCTAAGTATCCAGAATCTAATAAATTGAGATTTCAATATTCATAAACTCAAGGTTGTATATAGTGTAGTATGGTGCATGTGGTTTTAAAGAGTATCTCCCAATCACAAGTTGCGCATTAATGAGGCTTTATTGATTTCACTCATTGCTTCTTTAAGCTGTCCTTGGGATTCTCAAGACATTTATGCAAAAGTAGACACTTGTCTCAAATAAGTGGAAGAAGGAAAATAGAAGTGTTCAGAAAGGGAAGAACAAATTAAAAAGTAGGAACAAGTCACTAGGGGTTGAAGAAAAGCGTCAGATCTACTTTGGCACATGGGGGGAGGGGGGGAGGAGGGTTTGTAAAATCAACACTTCAAAATACATACAAGGGGTTGGAGATATATATCACATGCCATGTTACAAAAATATGGGCAACAGAATCGTGAAAATGGGGACCTTTACACATCCCTTTCCAGAAAAGTTCTATTGATGACTCTTCCTCCAGTTGCATGTCAATCGCAACCCTTAAATATGTATATATTAATATATTAATGCACCGTGATAAGTGGCAAAGTTAGAAATTTTATAAAGAGTGTTTAAAATTTAATATAAATCTATAAAAGTAATTTTTAATTTATATATATAGTATAATATAATTTTTTATATAATTTTCCGATTAAGGATATTCAAGTGAACATCCTTCGCTCAAAGTGGCTACACTACTAACTGTGACGAAGCTGCAAATATATATAAGAGGATTTTACAACATATGCAAGAGTGTCACACGTACGTTTGATCTTGTGACCAAATCAATTTTTGACTCTCCTTGAGAAAAAATATTTCCTTATGTCAATCCCTTAAAAGAATTCAACAATTTAAATCTAATATAAAAAAATTAGCTTTTGTCCCTTTTTATAATGTATTTTTCCATACGAAGGGGATTCAATTAAACTCATTGCCAATCCTAGGATTAGAGCAGAGACAAATCTAGTGTAGATTTTATAAGTTTAATTGAACATATTATTTTTTTCCTCAAAATATACACATATAAAAAAACTATTCCAAATATATATCATATATCTTAAGCTTACATTCATTCTTAATTCACTAATTCTAAATTGGTATGTGGTCCGGAGGGGAGGGAGAGAAAGGTAATGGAGGGAAAGGCAACTATAACAAGATGTCGACAATTCGAGGGAAACAAACAAGTTGTGATATTTTGGTAGCAAAAAGACAAGCCGTTCATGTTTGTGTATTTTTGTTACCAAGAGACTTTTTCAACACCACTAGGAGAATCCAAAAAGTGAAAGAAAATAACAAAGAAATAGTTGCATTAATTAACCACTGTAAGTATTAAGTAAAGATCTCGTAGTCATTTTTATACTAAGCAATAATCATCCTCTCGGTCAAATAAACTGTTAAATTCTGAGGTAACTACATAAATGGATTACTTTTATGATCATGATCAACTAATTAATTAGAAAGGAACCAAAGGGCACCAAAGACAATAATATTGTTTGCAGTTTCAAGAAACAAGATTAAGACTAAGAATAGAAAATAAGCATAAAATGATCAAGGAGTTGGGGGGTAATTATCCCAGTCAACGTCAGCTTACGATACGAATTACAATCAATTGGACCAATATGCAGAAGCAAACAATGCTGTAAAGTGTCATTCAAGCACCTCAAACTCAAAGCTGAGCCAAGAATTGAAGTTTATGAGTTTAAAGTTCTAATATTTTCGAGTTAGTGGGTTCTAAATTAATAATTAATATATATTTAATAAATTTTTTAAGACAAATACAAAACTTGACCAAAACTATTGAGTTCGACTATACTCATTGTATGGGTCAGAATCTGACCATACAAAAATCGATGCGGAAAGGGACGGCGAAAAGTTACTTGGGATAGTCGTATCCATACAACGCTATAACGACACGCACCACAGCCACGACTGAGGTCATGTATCCATAACGTTCGAGAGGCAAATTGGATATTATGGCATTTCAAGAGGTCGGCCCGTAATATAGTCAAACGACTTAAGTATTATGGTTAATGACAGTTGGGTAAAGGAGAAGACCTAGTATATAAATTTAGTGAGAAGAAGAGAAAGGGGGACGGAAAACAAATCAACGGACATATATTTTCTAAGAAGAGGAGAGACCTCATCTCTCTCTCTCTCCACGAAGGAGAAAGAAGCAAGGAAGCTCAGATCATCGACATATATCATTAGTCTTATCATATCAAATGTATGGGGTTCAATCTTGCAAAGATTGGTGACCTTTTTTACTTATGTATTCTTCATCGTTGTTTAATGTTATATAAATCACCACCCTCTTCTTATGTAAGAGGATTCCTTCAGCGTTACAGTTAAATCTTATGTGTGCTATGTTTGCTTACTCTCTTATTCTCTATCTTAGATCTAGGATGAATTATCTTTGTCAAGGATTTACCTAAAATTTTCGTATTTAATTAGTTTAACAAGAAGCTCAACACATTTTGATCAAACAATTTGGTGTCGTATGTGGGGAATTTCTTAGCTAAAATTTTAGTTCCCTCTAGATTTGAAGTTAGCTAGGGTTTCACTCCCCGGCTGTCGCAACTTTATCCTCTCATTATAAACACCAACTTGAGAAAGTTGTAGACAAGATTTAGAAATAACCAAATCAAACAGGGTCAGATCTTTGCATGAAATCTAAATTATACTTGATATCTACACAAAATCCACGTCCTGATGTAGTGATAGGTTTGGTACGTAATGACTATAAGCTGTCAAAAGTGAGAATATGGCCACTACGCATTGAGCACGTCCGCAATCCTATCTGCTATATTAACGTTAAATACTGATCTATATTTCATGCGCACTGCATCCTCCCCCAGGAAAGGACGATAGCTCACTGTATGATTCCTTGAAATAGAAGCTTGGCCTACCCGTATGTACGGAATATAACTTATGTTTCCTTTATTTCTGTGCACCCCGAACGGGATCGGATCAGGACTCGAGCTCGAGATACCAATGGACGAAGTAAGTTTTCAGTCCAGAAGAAGTCCAAATGCGACTAACGACGGATCTAAGCACGAGGCTACCGAATCTGAGGCCATCATTCGAGTGCAGGACTAAATGAGTCATTTTACGACGCCCCTCTCTCCTCTCCAGCCAATCAAGTCAAGGTAACAGAGATTTCGTTTGGTTGGAACTTGTTATTTTTCCTTGTTTCTGGATTGGGACAGGAACATGAGCACTCTCCCAGGTGCACGAACAAGGAACAAACACCATCAAAATAACAAGCCAGGACAACGTTCAGCACTACATTATCCCGCAAGAAACGGTGCAGCAAAACCCTCCATACCGTACCATACTGCGAATAACAAACAAACTGCTTGAGCAAGCTGACATTATTAAGAAAGAGCATCCACAACCTGGGACTGGGCGGCGAGCCCATGGAACGTACAGTTTCTCCAACACAGGCAGAACATAAGCACAAAAAGCTTGAACGTATGCTCGACATAGCAATCTTATGCCGGTTCAGCCAACTAAATATTACAAATCACACCCGAACTCTGTCCGAGTTAATCACGTCCCAGGGTGCCCAGAAGAACAAGCAACAAAATACATCGCCCGTCCCGTCAATGAAGGGACTAAATAGACTGGGACTCACCCCGATGCACAATAATCTCCAATGAATGAAAAATTAAACAAACCAGGACTCATCCCGACGCACACATAAATGATGCAGCAATGAGTATTCCCCAATAAAATCATTACAATAGACAAATTTCACCATTCCACTGAGCCTGCACATCACCAAGCGGAAGGAAAGTTTGACCTCGCTCAAACACACAACAGATTACAATTCGACCTTGATCAAAGTTACACGGCCATCAGCCATCACCAAGCAGAAGAAAAGTTCGACCTCGCTCAAATTCATAACATGTTACAATTCTACCTCGCTCGAAGTTACACCCTTACGGCCATCGTCCATCACCAAGTGGAAGGAAAGTTTGACCTCGCTCGAACTCACAACGGGTTACAATTCAACCTCACTAGAAGTTACACCGTTGTGGCCATCGACCATCGCCAAGTGAAAGAAAGGTTCAACCTCGATCAAACTCGTAACGGGTTACAATTTGACCTCGCTCAAATTTACAACCATATGGCCCCCGGCCGTCACCAAGTGAATGAAATTCGACCCCGCTCAAGTTAATAAATTGATGTTCGACCTCGCTCGAACTCACCACGGGTCATAATTCGACCTCGTTCGAATTCACACCCATGCGTCCCTCGGTCATTGCCATGCAAAAGTGAAATTCGATCTCGTTTGAACTAACGAGTCAAAACTAACCTCACCTAAGTTGGCGAGACAAATATTCTACCTTGCTCGAATTTACAAGTCCAAAGTGACCTCACCCAAATGGGCAAGGTGAAGTTCGGCCTCGCTCGAACTAACAAGTCAAGATTTGATTCACTTAAAATTTTCAAAACGATATTCAACCCTGCTCGGGTTAACAAAGTCGAGTTCAAATTAGCAAGTCGAGTTTGATCCCACTTGGATCAACTACCAGAAGTCGGGGACTTATTACGAGAAAATCCATGAATTTCGAAAGAGAAGAGAGAAGGGAAAGCCAAAAATATGCGAACAAAGACAAACCGACCATTTCATTCAAAGAAATGATACCTTACAAAGGGCCAAAAAAGGTGCACCTCATCCGGCAACAAGAAAAGAAAACAAAGAAAAACTAAGTACAGAAAGCTATAAAAATTTCACTCGGCTTCATCTCCACCATCATCTTCTCCAGCATTGTCATCATCGGAAGGAATCCCATCCTCAATCTCGGCACCCTCACCGGCCTCCGGTGTCGCTACGTCATAACCATAAGCAAGACGAGCCTCACGTGCCTTGACCCAAACATCTTCGAAAGCGGCCTCCGGAACGCTCACTGCCGTCCACAAACCCCCATATATATATATATATATGTGTGTGTGTGTGTGTGTGTGTGTGTATGTCTCGCTGGGCCTCAGCATGGACCCACAGCTCGTATAAACGGCGGGAGGCAGTAACAGAGGCAAATTCTTGAGGGCGGCCTGAGCCAACAGCTACGCCTTCTCGGCCTCGAGAGTCGCACCTCGATCTCCAAACTCGAAGCATCCCAATCAAGTTAACCGATATGCTCCTCTAGTCGTGATTCCCTCAGTGTGTCTATCGCCCTCTCACCTTCCCGCTCAGACCTGAGGACGCGGATAGTGTCTTCCAGTGCCGCCTCCCTCGCCAAAGCCGCCACTCGAGCTCCCTCATCTCTTTCTGACTCGTCCACCTTCGTTTCTAGCTCAGCCACCTTCTCCGTCCACTCTGCACTTAGGTTGGAAACTCTAATGGCGCTCGGCTCGCAAAGGCAACACCTTTGCTAGAAGGTCCTCGTATTCCACTTCAACCCCTTTGCCCACCTCGAGATCCTTATCTTTGAAACGAAGAAGATCCTTGAGCTCGCTACATCTGCGGATAGACCGCATTAGCTCCTCGTACCTTTTCTCCAACTCCTACCTGACGGATTGAGTGTTAGTGCCCGTCCTAAGCTGTTCATGCATCTCATGGCACCTGTTGCGATACTGCCGATACTTCTC
This sequence comes from Nicotiana glauca, assembly GCA_026770625.1. NCBI lineage: Eukaryota > Viridiplantae > Streptophyta > Magnoliopsida > Solanales > Solanaceae > Nicotiana > Nicotiana glauca. The sequence goes on along the minus strand of MU673575.1, from coordinate 95,126 downwards.
GGCCATTTTCAGAAAAACTTAGGCCCGTGTCTTAGCCCTATGAGCACTTGATCGCTGCCAAATCCACACTACTACAAAGTAGGAAGAGAGGGTTACAATAGTTTTTACCCGATATGAGGGCCAGGATCGAATTCCTCAGAGAGCTAGAAATTGGAGCTGGGTATCTGTCTAGACTAGAATCGCGTAATTGTTCCAAATGTCACTTCCATACATTTTTTGATTTTTCAATTATAAAATACTATTATCAAACTACTAATTGAAACTAGATTATGCTACAAGATAATTGCTAAAGTTGTATCTAATAGGAAGAAGGGCACTAGGGTCGTGACATCACCTAGGTGGCTAATTGACGGGTAGATATTACTAAGGTTCGATTGACATAATTGGGGCTTATACTATAACCGTTGCACAATTTTACCCACTCTCACACCTCTCGGTGGAGAGAGTGAATTTGCTCAATTTACTCTCTCGAGACCAAATGGGTAGGAAAATTAGACCAAGCAACTAGGGTTCAAGTAGGGTGGTTACTCTCTCGAGGTTGACCCGTTAATGGGACTATCATTTCTCATGAGTCCATCCCAATTCCTTGTTAGGTCAATTCTGGAGACTTAGACTCTCTTTCTCAAGAAGAGTCAAATCCATGAATCTCAAATCAGTGTTTGCAACCACCAATTCATAGATTTAAACATAAAATCAACCCAAATAGCAAACACCCATAGTCAATCTAACCCTAAATGGCAACACCCATCAATTACCTACACTAGGATTGAGCCACAACCCTAGATAATGGGTTTAGCTACTCATACTTAAAGAAGAAAATAAAGAAATAGATGAAGAACAAGAAATATTAATTAAATGCTAAATTAAAATACAAGAATATATCGTTAATTTGAAGCTAAGATGCCAAACTACATATGAAGTTCCCACGAGCGCAGTTCAGTTCTGGAAATAAATGATGACCTAAAAATGGTAAAATGTTCTATTTATACTAGGCTAGAAAAATTGGACAAAAATACCCTGCGGGGACAGTGCGGGCCGCACAAAATGAACTGCGGCCGCACAAAATGGACTGCGACCACACTAGGCTCTTGGACTTCAAATTTGGGCTCTCTTAACTTGGGCTCCGCGGACCGCGTAGAATGGATAGCGAACGCAGAGGTCTCTAATGCGGTCCGCACAAATATGACCGTAGACTGCGCAGCTTGAACCATGGCCAATTTTAACTCTCTGAATCTCCTTTTCGCGGACCGCACAAAGTGGCAGTGCGGCGCGGAGCCTTCATCGCATACCGCGCAATGTGTACTGCGGCCACGTTGCTTGAAGCCTGGTTTTGCCATCTCTCTGAATCTACCTAGTGCGGACGGCACAAAGTCGAATGCAGCCGCGCTAGGCCTTTTTTCCCTTCAGTTTGCCTTATATTTTATACTTGAGCAGGTTTCACTCCTTTTGAGCTCAACTTTGACATTTCGTCACTTTGTCGATCAAACCTGCAAATAAGCACACTTATGAGCCTTTTGGGACTATTTTGTAACAATTTATAACCAAAGTGTAAGCAATAAGGAGCATAAAACACTACAAACTCCCTATTTATCAACTCCCCCAAACTTAAGCTTTTGATTGTCCTCAAGCAAATAAAACAAGACCCATCCCTTAAGGTAAAATCCAAGAATTTCCAGCTATCCTAAAGTAACCTCAACAAGCATCAATTGGGACTAACAATTGCCCTCAATACGAATGCATCATTAACAACATTTGACCTTTGAAAAACTATGGATCAAGTGTGACACAAGAGCATCAAGAGTAGACTCATTACATCAAAGAACTTTCTCAATTACTTTGGTCATTTTAGAACCAAAACTCACATATCCTCAACTCTCCCTAAGAAAAATTCACCTTTTAGAATATTGGCACATAAATCGAGGTTAATGGGAATTCACTCATCTCTCTCAAGAAAAGGTCGCAAGTCCAGCTCTAGGTAGCATATGCTTGCCCCTTATGCAAGTATCCACTAATGCAAGCTTCATTCAACTCAAGATCATATAGGGCTTTTGTGGAGTCATTGTGAAGGCTTTTGGGTTAGCGTAGGACATGTTTTTGTTCAAGTGGGTTCAACCTTCCCTTAAGCACTTCTTTTGATTCATTTGGCACAACTCTCTTGACTCTTTGAGTCATTTCACTTCTTTATAAGGGGTTAGAGAGACACATTGTCACTCTTTCTTATGCAATTCAAACTGTTTCTCCTTTTTCAACTTTCCACACCTTTCTTTCTTATGCTTTTCTTGAATCCCTTTTTTTATTCTTTCTCATAAGTGAGCATTCTTTTTGTCTTGTGCTTTTCTTTCTTTTTCATTGCCTTTCCTTTTCTTCATTTTTGTGTCTTATACCACTTTTGTGGTCATCCTCGTCTCTCCCCCCAAACTTATACTTTTGCTATGTGCTCAAGGACAGATCGGGTGCCAAGAGAGGATATCTTTTAGAATGGGTATAGGCTTGTAACATGGTTCTTCAACGAAAAAGGTCTAAGGCTCAAAAGAGTTAACTAGAGATCATTTTATTGGTAGGATATGGAATTTTTCAAACTATCTATGGATCAAGGAGAACCTATAATCACTTCTCAAGTCAAATTTCACTCAAGATTTCGCCTCAACAAACATTCACGGCAAGTTCTAGACCATTGGCTCATGACTTGGACTCGCAATTTGATTTCTCACCAAACAGGCTAAAGGATTGCTAAAGACATAGAGTCGGGGGCCCACAATGACCTTAGATACGATTTGAGCACACAATGGTCCCGAAAAACCACTTGATGATTATTGGCCAACGCAAGAGCCTCAAGGCCACAACTTTCACCATCCCAAACACAATATTTTGTCTTTGACCATGGGATCAAAGGCAAATGTGCTAGGCCCAAGTGAAGCTTTGCTTGAGCTACCCTTAACTATAAACTACTGAAAACAACAAAAAACAAAAACGGATCAAACCCTTAAGAAGGTTGTCACGCCATCCATCATCGGGAAGAGCTACCCAGTTCACACAATACTTCACCTTTGGAAAGAACCGTGGCATTAAGAAAATCAAAGGCTTATTGAAAGCGCCAAAAACGAAACAAAAAGCTACGAGCCTATATAAGAAGCTAAAAACAAATATTTTTTACGAAAATAGAAAATAGAATGAATATGTACAAAAGGGGAGTTAATATACAATGGGGGATGAATATATACAATAATGTAACTTCATATACATACCAAAGAGAAAATAAAAGTACGATAAAAGTAACTAAATATAAAGTTATATACAGACCAATAGAAAATCAAAAGAAAGCATAAACTAAATCAGTATATATATACAGTCATCCAAGGATAAAAGTAGGGCACACCCCCTCAAATAAAAGTTGCATTGTCCCCAATGCAAACTAAAGTAAAATAAGCACCAAAAAGTATAAGGAAAGGATATAAAGACTCCCTAAGCCGTGTCCGTTTGTATAGGATCATCAGTGGTCCCCAGGTCCTTTGTATGCGCGGGAACCTCAGACTGAGAGTTAATTTTTGCAAAAAAGGTAAATGGTGACCCCTGAGGTCTATTTATAGAGAACCAATGGGACCCAGTCCTACCTACCAGCACGGCCGCACAAAACGGACCGCGGACCGCGCTGGGTTTGTTCAGAAGAAGTCTGAGTAGGCAACCTCCACGGTCCGCACAAAATTGATCGCGACCACGGAGGTCTAACGCGGACAGCACCAAATGCAATACGGCCGTGGTGGCAAACTTCAGAGAGTACTTAACTTGGCCTTCATCAATACGGACCGCACAAAGTGCAATGCAGTCGTATTGGGAACTTCAGAGACTGTTCAGTTTTTTTTCAAAATATTTTGCACTGCATCAACGCAATCCCTGCAACATCTCACAACCAATTAGTCCAAAAATCAAATCTAAACTACAAAGAAAACAAAAAGAAAAAGACATAGGTTGCCTCCCAAGAAGCGCCTGATTTAACGTCACGGCGCGATGCATGTTACCATCGTATCACTTCAATTCAAGAAGCGCCACCACGTGGATCTCATAGAGCTCTCCAAGAAGCAATAAAAAGCACGCCCAACAAGTTGGTTTAGCATCTGATCAATGAACGGAAAGGGATATTGATCCTTGCGAGGCACTCTATTCAATTGTCCATAGTCTATGCAACCCTGCCAACCTATGACTGTTCTTGTAGGAATCAACACATTATAAGGATATGTCACCATTGCATGCACTGCTTCGTTTCATCTTCTTTGATGCTCCAAGAAAGGTGTTGCATCATCCTCTAAGATAATTTCGGGCTTAAAGATTGGGGGGCTGAGGTGTGGAAGAAGTGTTTTTAACTCCAACACTAGTGGCTCCTCAATTGTTGGCTTTGTTGGTGGAGTTTCCCGGTTTGCAAAAGTTTTCCGGTTTTCAAGATCCAAAGACAATTTACTGGGCTCACAAGATTACATAACGAGTAAAGCATCTATGCACTTCACTCTACTTGCATCATCGTTGACATCCCGATTTAGAGGCACGGCTACAACGGGGTCTTCCACATTAATCATAGAACTTGTATCATCCATTATCATAGCTGTGACAATGTCCACAAATGAGCACACATCAGTGCTATTAAGGAAGACGACCTTCTCATCCCCAACGCGGAAAGTCAACTCACCCGCTTCAACATCATCCAATGCCTTCCTCGTTTCTAGGAAAGGTCTCCTAAGAATAATAGGGACTTCAAAGTCCACTTCACAATCCAATATGAAAAAGTCGGCCGACAATATGAATTTGTCCATAAAGGTCGCTTCATTGACCGATCCACCATTTGAAGTCTCATTGAGGTTGGCCTAAGTTGCCCAATTCCCAAAGTCCTGAAGACCGAATAAGGCATCAAATTTATGCTAGCCCCCAAATCACAAAGGGCCTTGGCAAAATCCGCACTACCGATAGTGCAAGGGATAGTAAAAGCTCCGGGGTCTTCAAGTTTTGGGGCCATAGGATGCATGATAGCACTGACTTGATGAGTCATCTTAATTGTTTCACAATCCATTGACCACTTTTTCATCACCAAATCTTTCATGAACTTTGCATAGCCCGGTTCAAGGGCTTCCACCAATGGCATATTTATGGACAAACTCTTCATCATATCAATGAAATTTTTGAGTTGATTATCATTTCTTTATTTTAAAAGCCTTTGAGTATAAGGCGGAGGTGGCCTAGGTTAAGGTGCCTTGGCTTTGGGCACCACCGGTTCGGGCATGTCAATCACGTG
>MU673575.1:74344-88551 GCA_026770625.1 Nicotiana glauca | reverse complement strand
AACCCTGCCAACCTATGACTGTTCTTGTAGGAATCAACACATTATAAGGATATGTCACCATTGCATGCACTGCTTCGTTTCATCTTCTTTGATGCTCCAAGAAAGGTGTTGCATCATCCTCTAAGATAATTTCGGGCTTAAAGATTGGGGGGCTGAGGTGTGGAAGAAGTGTTTTTAACTCCAACACTAGTGGCTCCTCAATTGTTGGCTTTGTTGGTGGAGTTTCCCGGTTTGCAAAAGTTTTCCGGTTTTCAAGATCCAAAGACAATTTACTGGGCTCACAAGATTACATAACGAGTAAAGCATCTATGCACTTCACTCTACTTGCATCATCGTTGACATCCCGATTTAGAGGCACGGCTACAACGGGGTCTTCCACATTAATCATAGAACTTGTATCATCCATTATCATAGCTGTGACAATGTCCACAAATGAGCACACATCAGTGCTATTAAGGAAGACGACCTTCTCATCCCCAACGCGGAAAGTCAACTCACCCGCTTCAACATCATCCAATGCCTTCCTCGTTTCTAGGAAAGGTCTCCTAAGAATAATAGGGACTTCAAAGTCCACTTCACAATCCAATATGAAAAAGTCGGCCGACAATATGAATTTGTCCATAAAGGTCGCTTCATTGACCGATCCACCATTTGAAGTCTCATTGAGGTTGGCCTAAGTTGCCCAATTCCCAAAGTCCTGAAGACCGAATAAGGCATCAAATTTATGCTAGCCCCCAAATCACAAAGGGCCTTGGCAAAATCCGCACTACCGATAGTGCAAGGGATAGTAAAAGCTCCGGGGTCTTCAAGTTTTGGGGCCATAGGATGCATGATAGCACTGACTTGATGAGTCATCTTAATTGTTTCACAATCCATTGACCACTTTTTCATCACCAAATCTTTCATGAACTTTGCATAGCCCGGTTCAAGGGCTTCCACCAATGGCATATTTATGGACAAACTCTTCATCATATCAATGAAATTTTTGAGTTGATTATCATTTCTTTATTTTAAAAGCCTTTGAGTATAAGGCGGAGGTGGCCTAGGTTAAGGTGCCTTGGCTTTGGGCACCACCGGTTCGGGCATGTCAATCACGTGTTCCCTAGACGGGTTCATGACATCTTGAGTTTCCACCTCGATCTCATTAATATCTATCCTCACTTCATTGTTCACATTGTTCTCAACCACATCTTCAACTATCAAAGGACTCACATCTTCTTGGAACCCAACATCATCATCCACAACTTGCTTTTCTTTTGAGGCATTCACATCACCGCCTCTCCCGCTTCTTGTTGTAACTGCCATCATATGATTGTTCCCACCCTTTGGGTTCACTACCGTATCACTTAGTAAGCACCCTTAGGGCGAGTATTTAACGATTGAAAGATTTGGCCTATTTGCACCTCTAAATTCTGAGTAGAGGTATTGTGGGAAGCCAATTGAGCATCAGAATCTTGGTTCTTCTTCATCATTTGTTCAAATATTAATTCAATTCTTCCCATATCATTGCCCGAAGAACTAGACCCTTGAGATTGAAACGGAGGTGGATTGTTCGGCTGTTGGTGCAGTCACACCTCCTTTTTTCCTACACCACCCCGACGGGTAGTGTGTATAAGGGAGTTTTTCCAATTAAAGTGGCATTAGTCAAAATGGGATTATTTTATTCAATTCAGAGTCGCCACTTGGGATAGATTATTTGGTGTCCCAAGTCATCGATTTATTTTAAATCCCAAAATCGAGGAAGAATTCGACTTTACTTTTGAAGTCTGCAAACCAGAAATTCTGAATAAGAAATTTTGTTAACCCGGGGGAAGGTATTAGGCACCCCCGGATTCCGTGGTTCTAGCACGATCGCTTAAACTATTATAATTGGCCTATTATTTGATTTTAATACATGTTTTAGCCTATGGTACAATTTTAATTTTGTAACCGCTTTTATTCATTTTTAGGAACATTTCAACATACAAAACACGTCTTTGAATCACGCCACATGAAATGCACCCGCGATCCGTGACATATTTTATTTAACGTTGTTAGGATTTGGATTTGGGTCACATGAAATGCACACCCCAATTTATGAAGGTAATATTATTAAAATAACGCGCCTAAAGCAACTACGCGTTTTCAACTTTGCGAGGGCCATGAAAAATTCAACTAAATGGCGCGCCTCAAGCAAACTACAATGTTCACAATTGATTTTTCCTAAGTTTGAGATTAATTGACCAATCTAGAATTATGGAAATAAGTTTGTCGATAAAGTACACCATTTATAAAACCAACAATTTGTTTCAACTCAATACTTTACGGCCAAAATATTAGAAATAGATATCGACTTCACTCGTGAATCAATCGCACATAATGAGCAAACAGGACAAACCCAATATAATAATAAATAAAAAAACTTCAGAGACATATGACCAGATAAAAGATAATAGATCCAAACAAAATAAATGCTATACAAAGGAATAAGTCGCTAATGCTTCTGATTCAACAAAGAAAACCAATATTTTCAACTTAAGAAATTATATTATTCACCAAATGAAGTGCACCCCCCTTTATTAACTCAAAACTAATATGCCTTTAACTCCAAAACTTGTTATATCCAATAGAATTCAGCACAAAAAAAATCATACTACAAATCAGGACAATACCAATATAGTCTAAACAATGTACACATCGTTAAGAAATGCACCAAAGCACCAATATTGCACAAAAACACTAATAACAAGCTAAGCACTATTTTAACCAAGGCAATGGCACTCTCATCTAAAAGTGAAGAATAAACACAGTGCTAAACAGATATTACAATCAAATCCTACAAGAAATAAAATTTAGAAATGGAAAGATGAACAAGAGTTAAGTATTGAACCTTTTTAGACGCCAAACTTCTTCAAGAATTTTTTTATTAGCAATCACCTTTGAACCCAACAGCGGGAAACATAAAGCAGTAGTGGTGAGAAGTAGCTCATATTTTTTGACCGGGACTTTGGACAACGGAAGCGTCGAACAGATTTCAAACAGAGGCCTCACTGACTCGACGAGTTTTGCGGCGGTTTAAAGGGTGTTTCCTGAATTTTATAGGAGCTACTTGGTGCTTTAATGGTGTTGATTTTTCTGCGTTTTCATTTATCTTTAAGGGCTGCTTTTGGGGTTGAAACAGGGGTGGAAGAAGTCAGATCTCAATGGAGTTTTGGGGCTAGATAGTGAAGGTCTGCTTTGTGGAGTTTCATTGTGGGAATTGGTATTTTCACGGAGGAAAAGAGAAGAGAAAAAAATGGTTTTTGCTTTACTATTTTTCCAGATCTATTTTTTCTGTTCTCTCATGCTCTCCTTTCTCTCTGTTACGTTCCCCTTTCCCCATTTTTTTCCTATGTCCCTGTATTATTGAGTATCTTCTTGTATATAAGAGAGAGACGAAGGAGAGAAAATCTGTTGAAAAGGGTGAGTGTGTGCTGTCAGAGAATAATTCTGTTACTTTCTTCCAAGAGACGTGTGCGTGGTGGTCCATAAAGATGTGAGTATATTTTTGTATTTTATCAAGATGTTCAGAGAATGAAATTGTACCAAAAGGAATTGGAATAAAAAATTTATTATTATTATCATTATTATTATTATTTTATTTTAAACAAAGATGAGTGGAAAGGTGTGTATATTGTCAAGAACAAATGGACTTCCATTATATGAATGCCATGTGATATTTTCACGTGCACTGTGAATTGGAATTGTGAGTAATCACGTGAACTATGAAAGTTATTATAAAAATGGATAGAGAGGAATCTTGGTATGCGGAGATTTCTTATAGCAATAAAACTATTCCTACGCAAGATTAAAATATTAACTGGCTAAACAAAAGGTCCTAATTTTTGGTGATTTTTCTTTTCTTTCTTTATTTTTAGTTAATGAAATAAAATACTACTCCCACTTGATAAATTTATTTTTTAAAATTCAACTTGAAATGGATAGAGTAGACCTTTTAAAAATATATTTTTTGAAAGCTTTTTCTTTCTTTTGAGAATAAGAACACAATTAATATGTAAAATTGTAACTATTTTTTGTTGTTTTCAAGATGATATAAAAATAACAATAAGGTACTATTTTGGTATATTTTTAATTTATGAAAGATACGTAAACTAAAATATTTTTATAATTTTTATTTTTTATGACGAAATAAAGTAAAAGAGTCAAAATTACTTAAAATATCTATATTATGCCTAAATTATTACGTGCTAAAATATAAAAAATCTTGGGGAGGATCAAAAATCACATATCTACAGCTGCCCCTATTTGACTAAAAACGCGAAGAGACATATCTACAGCTGCCCCTATTTGACTGAAAACGCGAAGAGTTTTCAGACAAACAATGACTAGACAGGTTTTTTGACTCGACCCTTATTTAGGTAGACTAAAACTAAAAGAAAGGAGAATGTGACCGAGCTATGGTATCTGAGCTACCTACATATCCTTGGCTATAAAGGAATCAGGTCAAGCGTAGTTCAGAAGTGGATGAGGTGATGAAGTGTGTGAAGAGGATGAAAGTCGAGTGAGGTTCCGTTCGAGGCTCCGATCTGCGGTCCCTTTATTACATCAAAATTAAAAATGAAAAAGATTAACTAAGCCAATCAGCTACGAGTTACAAGATTCCTATCTATGAGTCTTCTGAAGCTTGTTCTTAAGTCTTGGTTGGTTCTTCATGCGGACTCTGATCTGAATCTTGATGCTTGTTAGCTGCAAGTGCTGGATCTTTTCTTCAGCTTTGGATCGAGGCGGGACATGCGAAGCTTGTGACTTCAATCAGATTTTGAGCAATCCACATCCTTCTCTACCTCGGCGCTTTGAGTCTACTTCTTTTTTGTTTCTTTTGTTTTTCTTTATTTTGGATTGATACTCATTATTTTGGCCATCTCAAACCTTGTGTCTTAAGGTAAGACCTGCTCAGACACCAAAATAAACAAACGAACGAAATTTTTCTGCCCCAATTTTCACTAGAAAAATTTCGTGAGTTATTTGCATCTATCTTGAAAGGAAAAGATCAGGGGATGGAGCCCTTTATCTAAAAATGTCAACTCAGGGATTGGAGCCCTAATGCTGGCAAAAGGCGACTTGGGAATGGAGGCCCTATGTCTAAAAAAGCACAGCTCAGGGATTGAAGCCCTAATGTTGGCGAAAAAAGCAACTAGGGAATGGAGGCTCTATGTCTAAAAAGCTCAACTCAGGGATTGGAGCCCTAATGTTGGCAAAAGGCGACTAGGGAATGGAGGCCCTATGTCTAAAAGGGCTCAACTCGAGGATTAAAGCCCTAATGTTTGCAAAAGACGACTAGGGAATGGAGGCCCTATGTCTAAAAAGCTCAACTCAGGGATTGGAGCCCTAATGTTGGCGAAAAAGGCAACTAGGGAATGGAGGCCCTATGTCTAAAAAGCTCAACTCAGGGATTGGAGCTCTAATGTTGGCAAAAGGCGACTAGAGAATGGAGGCACTATATCTAAAAAAGCACAACTTAGGGATTGAAGCCCTAATGTTGGCGAAAAAGGCAACTAGGGAATGGAGGCCCTATGTCTAAAAAGCTCAACTCAGGGATTGGAGCCCTAATGTTGGCAAAAGGCAACTAGGGAATGGAGGCCCTATGTTTAAAAAGGCACAACTCAGGGATTGGAGCCCTAATGCTGGCAAAAGGCGAATAGGGAATGGAGGTCCTATGTCTAAAAAGGCTCAACTAGGGATTGGAGCCCTATGTTGAAAAAATGAGACTGCTAAATTGTGTACTTATGCTAAAATGAACCAAGAAGGTTTTTTTTTCTTTTTTTTTTAGACAAGCAAGTTTTTTTTTTCAAAGGCATGAACAAATGACCCCCCCCCCCCCTTTTTTTTTAAATTATCCTATAAAAAAATTCTTCAGACTAGGTTTTCTATCATAGGAGAAAGATTCATCAGACTAAGATTTTGATCCTAGGAGAAAGTTCATCAGACTAGGTCTTTTTTTTTCTTTTTTCTTTTTGGTTATCATAGGAGAAAAATTCATCAGACTAAGATTTCTATCCTAGAAGAAAGTTCATCAGAGTAGGTCTTCTATCTTAGGAGAAAAATTCATCAGACTAAGATTTTGATCCTAAGAGAAAGTTCATCAGACTAGGTCTCTTTTTGGTATCTTAGGAGAAAGATTCATCAGACTAAGATTTCCATCCTTTAGGAGAAATTCATCTGACTAGGTCTTTTTTTTTTTTTGTTATCTTAGGAGAAAGATTCATCAGACTAAGATTTTGATCATAAGAGAAAATTCATCAGACTAGGTCTCTTTTTGGTATCTTAGGAGAAAGATTCATCAGACTAAGATTTCTATCACAGGAGAAAATTCATCAGACTAGGTTTCCTATCTTAGGAGAAAAATTCATCACACTAAGATTTTAGCCCTAGGAGAAAATTCATCAGACTAAGATTTTAGTCTTAGGAGAAAATTAATCAGACTAGGTCTCTTTTTGGTATCTTAGGAGAAATATTCATTAGACTAAGATTTCTATCCTAGGAGAAAATTCATCAGACTAGGTTTCCTATCTTAGGAGAAAAATTCATCAGACTAAGATTTTTAGTCCTAGGAGAAAATTTATCAGACTAAATCTTTTTTTTTTGTTATCTTAGGAGAAAGATTCATCAGATTAGGTTCTTTTTTTTTGTTATCTTAGGAGAAAGATTCATCAGACTAAGATTGTTATTGGGAGGAAAATCCATCGGACTAGGACTTTTATCTTAGGAGGAAAAGTGTGAAGATCAATGGCAAGATTTTATGCACAATAACAAGACAAATAAAGGTAAAGATTTGAGAAACTTCCCTTTATCGGCTCTTCTCTTCTTCTCTTTTTCTTCTCTTTTTTTTTTCTTTTTTGTTTTTTTTTTCTTTTTTTTGGAACCATTTTCCTTTCACTGCTTTTACCTGTTTTACACAAAGAAAAATTTGTTAGTTTTGAAAATGGTGGTCGGTTTGTGGCCTTGAGTCTTGGACACCCTTGCTTCTGCTCAATCAGCTTGAGTCGGTTTCAAGAGACTTTTGTTCTGCACCAACTCTGATTGTTTCACATCCAGTATAATTTGTATTTGCAGCTCAAACAACCTTATCCCAACTGGAGATCTTTGCTTAGATGACCTTTTCTGATATCTTGAATGACTTCCTGCTTTTTGAGCAATTTATCTGTCAGAGAGAATCACCAATTATCTTTCTTGTGCCGAGTAAGCTGACAAAAGTCTTTTGGTGGGAAGCCTATGCATGAATCCTCAAGTCATGTTGAAAATAACAACTGAGTGCGCTGCAGCTGAAAAACAGGTAGCAGATTTTGAAATCTCTTCTTGCTTGTTTTGACAAGGATGGACTCAAAGTGAAGAACACAACGATACAAAGAAACGAATATTAACAAGAAATGCCCCCGTCAGAAGGACAGAAGGAAAAGTATTTTTTTCACTTTTTTTTTCTTTTTTTTTTTTGTTTTTTCAATAAACTAGCCTTAATGATCATGACATGCATTTTGGACTTAACGGCCTGATCTATCCGACTAACCCAATCTTCCCTTTTACCATTCTTATGACCTTTGCAGTCGAGCTTGTTTGTGCAAATCCTTTGCATCAGCTTCATGACTTACTTTCGACAAGTAGTGCCCCGAGGGGTCTTCACCATCAAGTCTCTCTCATTTATTCATCTCTGCTTACCGTCATCTTACAGTGCCCGTGAGGGTTTTCACTAATAAAACTCTCTCATTTTTCTTTTCTTTTTCTTTTTTCTTTTTTATTATGCTTTTTCTTTTTCTTTCCCCTTTTTTTTGCGAGCAACTTGACAGTGTTCTATGTCGCGTGACAACCATTGCTCATTACATGTTTTTCTTGGCATTCTCGAAGGTTGATCAGGAGGTCTTTATTTGGAAGGTTTTGGATATGGGTAGAAAGAAAGGGTCGGTATGACGACTCAAAGTTGACTCAAAGTGAGGGGTTGTAGACTTACAACTTTTGGAATTGACTCTTTCAAAAGTGAAATAAAATATCTGCCCCAGTTTCAGCTATTAGGGATTTTTTTGTTTGAACTCTTATTTGGTTGGACCGAACCATGAGACTGCCTACGTATCCTTATTTTTTAAGGAATCAGGTCGAACGTAGTTCAAACATCTAACCTAAATATTTTTCATCTTTCTTTCTTTTTTTTCTTTTTTTTTTTCTTTTTTCTTTCAAAATAAATTGCCTCAGCTTCTATTTTCTGGGGCATGAAACTTTGACTGTTCTTTTCTTCTTTTTTTTACTTAAACTTTCTAAGAATTGCCCCAGTTTGTACTCTTGGGACATGGACTTTTTTTTTTGTTTTTTTTCTTTTTCATTTTATTTTTTTACTCTTGACTCTAAGCTTGAATCCAAAAGAGGGTGTTCAAAGAAAATAATACTAGTTCAAAAGGGGTAGCGAATGATATAAAGTGTTTGGGTAGCAGAAAAAGGTCCTCCCAACCTCAAGAACGGCAAACAAAGTATCTTTTTGCGATCTCAGCATTGACGAACATGTCTGTCTTCTTGGTGTGTCGTGGTCACAAGACACTTCCCATCCCTTAATGTCAAACTTTCCAACAAACTTCAATTGATTAAACATCCTCAAGCCAGATCTTCACAATGATTTGAAGGTGAATTTTACTCTACCTGAATTCCAAAGCATTTCAACTATTTATTATCCTCGAAACTGTCTTTTTCTCAGTTGTCCAATTCAAGTTTAAATCAATTTTCTAAGACTTGGCCAAAAATTTTGCATGCATGTCATGTCACTAGAACTAGCGTGAAAAGAACTATGCACAAAATGGATACAAAGTGACTGGCTCTTTTTTATTGAATGAAGGATAGCAGGGTCCGATAACACAAAAAGAAGAAGAAAAGAAGACAAAATAAGCTACCATGGCTAAAAGAGGGGTGACTTTCGAGTTTCTAAGCGACATCTTGGCCAAAAATTTGCATATCAGCACTGCTACGACATTCAACCTTTTTATTCTTTCTGATTCAATACTCAAATTTTAACTTTTATTCTCAATATCGGCTATCGGATTTTAGGACTGGCGATATCGAAAATTTCAAAGCAACTAATTTACTAAAGGACTTGGAAGAATTCTCATGTCTCCCCATCAACAAATCATTCTCGAGCAAGCCATATCCTATTGCTCAAATCTGGTAAAGTAAACCCCACATTTTTCTCTATTTTTTAAAATTTTCACCGCCAACTTGACTACTTGCTTATTAATGACCTTGGATCAACAACAATGGTGCTTGTTCCATCAATTGAGAAGATGCTTTTATTTCCGAGAGATCTTGGATGGTTTTTGTGATTTGCCATTGCAAACCAACAAACCGACCACCTTTGATTAGCTTTTGTTTAAAAAAAAAACAAACATGTTAGAATAAACACTCCCTTTCTTTCGATATTTTTTGGTTTCTTTCCTTTCTCTCTCTTTTTTTTCTCATTTTTTTTGCCTTTTTGTTTTTAACCATTCGATCGAACCTGATATGGGTTGACTACGTATCATGACCTCACATGAATCAGATCTTGCGTAGTTCGGGAAGATCAAAATAAAGTAAATAAACTAACCTTTTTTTTTATTTTGAATTTTTATTTTATTTTTCGAAAGAAAGACTTATAAAGAAGAAAGAGAATATTTTTGGATTTTGATTTTTCTTCAGCATTTTTTCAAAGAAAAACTTCTAAAGAAGAAAGTTTTTTTTTTTTTTTGAATTTCGACTTTTTTTTCTGGAATGCCGAAAGAAAAACTTCTAAATAAGAAAGAAAATATTTTTGAATTTTTGGTCTTTTATTTTGAATTTATGAAAAAAATACTTCTAAAGAAAATATTTATTGTTTTTGAATTTTGAATTTTCTTTTAAATTTTTTGAAAGAAGAATGAAAATATTTTGTATTCTTTTATTTTGAGAAGCAACTAAAAGAAAATATATATTTTTTATTTTTTTGAAAAATTGGGATCTAACAGAAAAACTTTTCTGAAGAAGGAAGTGAAAGAATTTTTTTTTGGATTTTTGAAAATTGGGGGCCGGAATCGATGAGAATCAGACCTGTGTAGTTCGCCCGTTTTGACGGAAAAAGGAAAACATGACTTATTTTGAAATAATTTTTTTTCTTTTTCTTTTTTCTATTTTTTTTTGAATTTCGAGAGAGTTTCAGAATTTTCTAAATACCTACCTCTCACTTTTTTTTTCTTTTTTCTTTTTTTTTTCTTTCCCTATTCTAGAAGCCTGTCAACATGCAAGCCTGAACAAACAAATATGCAAGTAGCACGTAAGATGCATCACAATGGTCTTTTAATTTGGGTACACCTGTCCTAGACGGACCCAATCCCTGTGTTGAGTCCCCAAAGTCAAATGCACATGATGCAAATAAGTGTTCCTACTAGAGATTCGGTATGAGGCTTTGTTATACTAGGTTTAAAACTTGAATTTATTGTTCTAGACCTGGCTTACCTGAGCGGACAACTCTAGCCGAAGGGGGGGGCAGCGTACCGGGAATAAAGAAGCTTCACCGGCTTTGCAACTTGTCCGAACCTCGTTCTAAAATGGGATAAGACTCTAGAGAGAGGTGCACACTTTTCCATGATTTAGAAGACTTAGAGAGAAGAAGGGTTTAGTAGCAGTTTATATACAATTCACAGAATATCAAAGCGGTAAAAGCATTTAGCAAATTAGGCTTAAACATGTAGGAAAATCAGTTAATAAATAAAGCCAATCATAACAGCTATTCTAAACTCGAATTCTTGAACCCTGAACCGAAGTTCTGGGTTTGGTTTCCCAGCAGAGTCGCCAGAGCTGTCACACCTCCTTTTTTCCTACACCACCCCGAAGGGTAATGTGTATAAGGGAGTTTTTTCAATTAAAGTGATTGATCACAACCGTCTCAACACTACACAATGGTAGGAAGAGCAAGTAGCAACAACTTTTACCCGAATAGTGGTTCGGAGTCAAATTTCCACAGGGAGCTTGGAGTGGAGTTGTATCGCCTGTTTAGCCTAGAATTGAGTTTGTAATTCTAATTGCACTCCTAATATTTTTGGGATTTTTATATTTAAAACTACTATTGTAATCTAAGGATTAAAGCTAAATTATGCTAAGGAAATATCGTTAAGTTGTATTAACTATGGAGAAAGGCACTAGGGTCGTGACACTACCTAGGTGGCTAGCTAACGGGTAGAAGTTTCTAAGGAGAGATTGATATATTTGGGTCTCATGCTATAACCGTTGCACAATTGTACTCATTCTCACACCTCTCGGTAGAGAGAAGTATTTTGCCCAATTAACTCTCTCAAGACCAATTGGGTAGGCCAATTTGACCAAGCAACTAGGGTTCAAGTAGGGTAATTACTCTCTCGAGGTTTAACCCATTAATTGGGACTACCACTCTCATGGGTCCATCCCAATTCCTTGTTGGGTCAACTTTAGGGTCATAAACTCTCTTTCCCAAGAAGAGTTAGACCCACTAAGCTTTTAATTCATGTTTGCAACCACAAATTCTAGATTGAAACACAAAATTAACCCAAATAACAAACACACAATCTTAATCTCACCCTAGAATACAACACTCATTAACTACCCACACTAGGGTTGAGCCACAACCCTAGCTAATGAGTTTAGCTAGCATAATTAGAGAAGAAACAGAAGAAAACAAATTATGATATTGAAGAGAAAAATTGCCAAACTAGGCTACAAAATACGTCTCACGAGCGCAGCTTTTGTTCAGAACATAAAACTTAACCTAAAAATGGTAAAATATCCTATTTATACCGGGCTGGAAAAACTGGACAAAAATACCCCTGCGAGGTCAGCGAGGACCGCGCAAAAAGGCAGCGCGGCCGTGTTGGCTCTTGGACTCTTGAACTCTGCTCTCTGAAGTTGGGACCGCAGACTGCGCAGAAATGTAGCACGGCCACGGTGGAAAACTGGCACGGACCGCGCAGAAATGCAGCGCGGTCGCTTGGCTTGATTTGGCCAAAACTCCAACTCTTTGAATCTCATCCATGCGGACCGCGTAGAAATGTAGCACGGCTGTGTGGGACTTTGTCTCGCACTTGTGGGTCTCTGAATCTTTTGGAGCGGACCGCGTAGAAATGGAGCACGGCCGCACAGATTGCCCCTTTATTTAACCAGTCTCTGAATCTCCTAGCGTGGCCGCGTGGCATATCAGTGTGGTCCGCGCTAGGTCTTCCTGTCCCTCACTTCACTTGGTCTTTGACACTTGGTAGGTTTCACTTCGTTTTGAGCTAATCTTTGACATTTGTCATCTCACTTCGCTCAAACCTGCAATCAAGCGCAACTTGTAAGTATTTTAGGACTGTTTTGTGGCAATTTGTAACCAAAGCAATATCAAGTAGGGGTATAATCATGTTAAAATCCTAACTTATCAAATCCCCCAAACTTAAACCTTTGCTTGTCCTCAAGCAAACAAAATAAGACTCAACCTTAAAAAGGTAATCCAAGAATTTCCAGATATCCTAAAGTAACCTCAGCAAGCATCAATTAGGACTAACAATTGCCCTCAATACGAATGCATCATTAACACATTTTAAGCTTTTGAAAACTATGGATCAAGTGTGACACAAGAGCATCAAGGGTTGACACATTTCATCAAAGAGCTTTTCTCAAATACCTTGGTCATTGTGGAACCCAAACTCACACATCCTCAACTCTCCCTAAGCGAACTTCACCTTTTATGGTATTGACACACAAACCAAGGTTGATGGACTTTCACTCATTTCTCTCACAAAAAAGGTCACAAGTCTGGCTCTAGGTACCATATGCCTGCCCCTTATGTAAGTATCCACTAATGTAGGTTCCCTTCGGCTCAAGATCCTATAGGGCTTTTGGGGAGTCAATTGTGAAGGCTTTTGGGTAAGGGTAGGACGTGTTTTTGTTCAAATGGGTTCAACCTGCCCTTAAGCACTTTCTTTGATTCATTTTGGCACACTTTCTTGACTCTTTTGAGTAATTCATTTCTTTTCAAGGGGTTAGAGGGACATATTGTCACTCTTTCTTAGGCAATTCAAATCATTTCTCTTTTTTCTACTTTTGTTTCCATACCTTTTTCACTTTCATTTTTGTTGACCCCTTTTTATTCTTTTTCACCTTGGTCTTTCTTTTTGTATTTTTCTTTTTCTCTTTTTCATTGCCTTGCCTTTCTCTTTTTTTCTTTAGTGCCTTTTTACCTTTTTTGCTTTAGTGCCTTCTTGTCTCTCCCCCTAAACTTTGACTTTGCCATTTCTCAAGGGAAGTGTAGGTGCCAAGAGAGGGTGGAAACGGGTATAGTCTTGTAACATTGGTTCATGAAAGAAGAAGGTTTAAGGCTCAAAAGGGTTAACTACGGATCATTTTGTTGGTAGGCCATGAAATTTTTAATTTACAATTGGATCAAGGAGAGACTATAGTCACTTCTCAAGTCAAACGTCACCTATGATTTTGCCTCAACAAACACTCGGGGCAAGTTCTAGACCATTGGCTTGGGGCTTGGACTCAAAATTCTATTCCTCACCACAGATGCTAGGGGATTACTAAAGATATCGAGTCGAGGGCCCACAACGACCTTAGTTATGATTCAAGCGCACAATGGTCCAACAAGACCACATGATGATTGTTTGGTCAACACAATAGTCTCAAGGCCACGACTTTCATCCTACTCTAAACACAACATTATGTCTTTGACCGTGGGATCAAAGGCAAATGTGTTAGGTGTAATGACCCGACCGGTCGTTGTGAGTACCAGTGCTCCGTTCAGCAGTTAGAGGCCATGAACAGCTTCACTTCAGGTATTATGACTTGTGCGCATGGTCGGAATTAAATTTCAAGAAGTCCGGAGTTGATTTGGGAAGAGAATTCTCATTTCGAAAGCTTAAAGTTGAAAGAATGAACTAGGATTGGAATTTTTAGTAAACGACCTCGGAATCAGGATCTGAAGGTTCCAGCAAGTTTGTATGATGATTTCGGACTTGGGCGTATGCCCGGATTGGGTTTTGAATAACCCGGGAGCGTTTTGGCGCCTATTGTGGAAGATAGCATTTTAGAAGAAATTCTATAAGTTTGGCTTGAAGAGCATTTCAATGTTATCAAAGTCCGTTTGGAATTCCGAGACTGTGAATAGCTCCGTATAGTTATTTTGGAGTTGGGGGCGCGATCGGAAGTGAATTCGGAGGTCCGTAGACCATTTTGAA
>MU673575.1:50423-66761 GCA_026770625.1 Nicotiana glauca | reverse complement strand
TCCTCCCCCCCCCCCCCATGATGGCCACCATAGGGAGAAGAGTGACAAGCCTCCAATATGTTCATTTGTTCACTTTTCAATACACATCTTCTTATCACCCCATCCGTGCAAATTTTAAACAAATATAGATCATACCAATAAAAATCCAAGCTATCCCGCTTGAGTTTCTTCCTTTGGTTGGAAGAGAGCTTACACGGGACATTACCGGTCACAATGAAGTTGGCGATGTCCGCGAACCAAGGCATATCATACATAAAACGGAAAGAAGTTGCTCATCGGGGAAAGTATCATTTATCTGAACACCATTACATGGTCTCCCCTCTTCCTCTAGCTGGGACAAATGGTCCGCAACTTGATTCTCGCTTCCCTTCCTATCCACAATCTCTAGATCAAATTCCTGAAGGAGTAGCACCCACCTCATCAACCTTGCTTTCGAATCCTATTTTGTCATCAAATATCGAAGGGCTGCATGGTCCATGTGTATGATCACCTTTGCCCCATAAGATAAGGTCAAAATTTCTCCATCGCAAACACAATAGCTAATAGCTCTTTTTCCGTCACCGTGTAGTTTCTTTGGGCCTCATTCATCATTTTTCTAGCATAATACACAGGATGGAACATTTTGTTGTTCCTTTGGCCTATCACCGCACCTACCACCACATCACTCACATCGCACATAAGTTCAAAGGGCAATTCCCAATTAGGTGTGGTGATGATAGGAGTTGTGGTCAACTCGTTTTTCAACAGCTCAAAAGACTACATGCACTTCTCATCAAAGACAAACTTGACATCCTTCTCCAACAATTTGCAAAGCGGTTTCATAATTTTCGAGAAGTCTTTAATGAATCACCGGTAGAACCCGGCATGACTAAGAAAACTCCTCACCCCTTTGATAGAAGTAGGGGGAGGGAGCCTTGAGATAACCTCAACTTTTGCCTTATCAACTTCAATTCCATGTTTTGAGATTTTGTGCCCCAATACAATACCCTTTTGCAACATAAAGTGACATTTCTCCCAGTTGAGCACAAGATTAGTTTCTTCACATCTTTCCAACACCCTATCCAAGTTCACTAGACATTCCACAAATGAATCCCCCACCATGTTGAAATTGTCCATGAAGACCTCCAATATATCCTCCACTATGTCGGTGAAAATTGCCATCATACACCTTTGAAAGGTCGCCGGGGCATTACATAGTCCAAATGGCATTCTCGAGAAAGCGAACGTGCCATAAGGACATGTAAAGGTTATCTTCTCCTGATCCTCTAGGGCAATGAGAATTTGATTGTACCCCGAGTAGCTATCTAGAAAACAATAAAAGGCTCGGCCCGCAAGACGATCGAGCATTTGGTCCAAGAATGGTAGTGGGAAATGATCTTTTCTTGTTACCTTGTTAAGTTTTCTATAGTCCATACACACTCTCCAACCCGTAACCATCCGAGTAGGAATCAACTCATTGTTGGCATTGGTCACAACTATCATTCCACCCTTCTTTGGCACACATTGGACCGGAGAGGTCCATGAACTATCTGAGATCGGGTAAACCACATCGGCGTCTAACCACTTGATAACCTCTTTCTTTACCACTTCTTGCATAGCCTCATTTAATATTCTTTGATGTTCAAGAGAAGGCCTTGAATTCTCATCCAAAATGATCTTGTGCATGCAAAATATGGGGCTTATCCCCCGAATATCCTCCAATGTTCATCCAATCGCCTTTTTATGCTTTTGAAAATCCACCAAAGTGGCGTCAACCTACATGTTAGTTAGGCACGAGGAAAGAATAACAGGTAAAGTAGAATTTGAACCCAAAAACTCATACCTGAGGTGTGAAGGAAGTGGCTTCAACTCCAACACCGGTGGCTCCTCAATGGATGGCTTGGTTGGTGGAGTATTGCAATTCTCAAGATCCAAAGATAGCTTCCTAGGCTCATATGAATATGAACCCATGCCATGCAATGCATTCACGCACTCCACTCTACCAGCATCATCATTGACATTTATTTTAAAAAGCACGGCCTCAAGGGGATCTTCAACATTTATCAATGCAATTGTGTCATCCACTATCACGGTTGTGACAATGTCCACAAATGAACACACCTCCGTGCTATTGGGTTGTCTCATTGATTTACATACATGAAATACCACTTTCACATCACCCACACGGAATGTCAACTCCCCAGCTTCAATATCTACCAATGCCTTCCATGTAGCTAGGAAAGGTCTTCCAAGAATAATTTGTACCTCAAAATCCACCTCGCAGTCCAATATCACAAAATCCGCTGGCAATATGAACTTATCAACATGAACAAAGACATCATTAATTATGCCCAAGGGACGCTTCATTGATCGGTCCGCCATTTGAAGTCGCATGGAAGTTGGTCTAGGTTGACCAGTCCCTAGGGTCTTGAAAATCGAATAGGGAATCAAGTTAATACTAGCCCCCAAGTCACACAAGGCTTTAGCAAACTACGCACTACTAATAATGCAAGGGATAGTGAAAGCTCCGGGATACTCGAGTTTTGGGGCCATAGAATGAACAATAGAACTCACTTGATGCGTCATTTTGATTGTTTCACACTCCATTGACCTCTTCTTGGTAACCAAATCCTTCATAAATTTTGCGTACCCCGGCATTTGTTCAAGGGCTTCCACCAATGGCACATTTATAGTAAGACTCTTCATCATTTCAATGAACTTCTTGAATTGGTTGTATCCTTTTTTCTTTGCTAGCCTTTGAGGCTAAGGTGGAGGAGGCCTAGGCAAGGGTGCCTTGGCATTAGGCACCACCGGCTCGGGCATATCAATCACGTGTTCCCTAGACGGGTTCACGGCCTTTTGTGTCTCCTCCTCAACATCATTAATATCAATCAGCACATCATTGTTCACATTGGGTTCCACTACATCCTCAACCACCAAAGGCATATCATCATCTCGCAACTCATCTTCATCAACTATAACTTGATTTTCTCTTGAGGCATGCACATCACCGCCTCTTCCACTTCGCATTGTCACTGCCATCACATGATTGTTGTGCCTACCCTTAGGGTTTACTACCGTGTCACTTGGTAGAGCACCCTTTGGGAGAGTATTTAAAGATTGAGAAATTTGACCAAGTTGCACCTCCAAGTTATGGATGGAAGTGTTGTGGGAAGCCAATTGAGCATCGGAGTCTTGGTTCTCCTTCATCATTTGTTCATACATAACTTCAATTCTCCCAAAATCATTTCCCGAAGAACTAGACCCTTGAGATTGAAACGACGGCGGGTTGTTCGATTGTTGAAACATCGGAGGCCTTTGAAATCCTTGCCCCCGATTACCTTGACCACCATTGTTATTCCACCCATCTTGACCATTGTTGTTGTTTCAATTGTTGTTGTTGTTTCCATTCCAATTTCCACCATTGTTACCTTGATTCCCCCAATTGTTGTTTTGGTTGTTCCCGTTCCAATTTCCACCACTTTGTTGTTGATTATTGTTATTCCAATTTCCGCCTCCTTGTTGATTGCCCCAATTTCCTTGGGGTCGCCATTGTTGATTTCCCTGGTTTCCTCTATTACCTTGGTAGTTTTTAACAGTGACAATCTTCACTTTGCTCATCATAGCACTCGTTCGAATAACCACCACCATCATCATAGTTATCACAGTTTCCTTGGGGTTGTTGCCCTCTTTGCCTTCTTTTCATCATATTCACTCCTTCCATGGCATTGACTTGGCACGAGTTTTGAACTTGTTGCAATTGCGCCTTAGCCAATTGGTTCATTGTTGTTGTGAGTTCGGCAATGGCTTGGCCTTGATCATGCAACTCCTTATACAAATGTATGACATTAGGGTCACCTTGAGGAACATTTGCCCGGCTTTTCCACGCAGAAGAAGTATCGGCCATTTCATCTAACACATCACAAGCTTTATTGTAAGGGAGCTTCATAAAATTTCCTCCCGCCAATTGGTTCACAATATATTGGTTGGTTGTGTTGATTCCCGTATATAATGTTTGTTAAATCATCACATCATTCATATAATTATTTGGACACTCTTTAACCATAGTTCTAAATCTCTCCCATATTTCGTCAAGGGTTCCGTTGGCTCTTGTTTGAAAGCCAAAATTTCATCATGGACGCTGCCATGTGACTTGGAGAAAAGAACTTGGCAATAAATTTATCCGCCAATTCATCCCATGTTGTGATGGAATGATTTGGAAGCCTTTCTAACAAATCCAATACTTTACCCCGAAGAGAGAACGGGAAAAGCCTCAATCTCAAAGCATCCTCTGACACGTTTGTTTGTTTACTCCCCCAACAAGTATCTACGAACCCCTTCAAGTGCTTGTATGCATTTTGGTCAGAGGCGCCCGTAAAATACCCTCTCTGCTCGAGCAAAGTCAACATAACATTGGTGATTTAAAAATTTCCCGCCCGGATTCGGGGAGGAACTATGGCACTTGCATAACCCTGATTTGGAAGGACTCTTGGAGCTACTCTTGGTGGAGGCGGAGGAGGGTCTGGTATGTTCTCATTTGCATTGGCATTTCATCCTCTCTTTGGAGCTTGAGGTAATACATCTTCTTTTTCAAGATCCTCAACCTCCTCTCCCGTGACCATGTTTCCAAGAGATTCATTTCCGTTTAGAGCCATTTGTACCTGATAGATCGACACAACAAAATTAGTAAACAAGAAGGAAAGAGAAGCAAAACACAAAACTAGCTACACAGATAGTCAACACCATAAGCTCCCCGACAACGGCACCAAAAGGTAATCGCAGCAGTCTCAACACTACACAATGGTAGGAAGAGCGGGTAGCAACAGCTTTTACCCGAATAGTGGTTTGAGGTCGAATTTCCACAGGGAGCTTGGAGTGGAGTTGTATTGCCTGCTTAGCCTAGAATTGCGTTTGTACTTCTAATTGCACTCCTAACATTTTTGGAATTTTTATATTTAAAAATAATATTGTAATCTAAGGATTAAAGCTAAATTATGCTAAGGAAATATCGCTAAGTTTTATTAACTATGGAGAAAGACACTAGGGTCGTGACACTACCTGGGTGGCTAGCTAATGGGTAGAAGTTACTAAGGGGAGATTGATATATTTGGGGCTCACACTATAATCGTTGCACAATTGTACTCATTCTCACACCTCTCGGTAGAGAGAAGGATTTTGCCCAATTGACTCTCTCAAGACCAATTAGGTAGGACAATTTGACCAAGCAACTAGGGTTCAAGTAGGGTAATTACTCTCTTGAGGTTTAACCCGTTAATTGGGACTACCATTCTCATGGGTCCATCCCAATTCCTTGTTGGGTCAACTTTAGGGTTATAGACTCTCTTTATCAAGAAGAGTTAGACCCACTAAGTTTTGAATTCATGTTTGCAACCACAAATTCTAGATTGAAACACAAAATTAACCCAAATACCAAACACACAATCTCAATCTCACCCTAGAATGGAACACCCATTAACTACCCACACTAGGATTGAGCCACAACCCTAGCTAATGGGTTTAGCTAGACATAATTAGAGAAGAAACAGAAGAAATAGATGATGAAAATAACATAATGATTGATTACTAATTAGAAATTATGATATTGAAGAGAAAAATTGACAAACTAGGTTACAAAATACGTCTCACGAGCGCAGCTTTTGTTCAGAACGTAAAACTTAACCTAAAAATGGTAAAATATCCTATTTATACTGGGCTGGAAAAAATGGAAAAAATACCCTTACGGGGTCAGTGCGGACCGCGCAAAAAGGTAGCGCAGACTCTTGAACTCTGCACTTTGAAGTTAGAACCACGGACCGCGCAGAAATGTAGCGCGGTCGCGGTGGAAAACTGGTGCGGACCGCACAGAAATGCAGCATGGCCGCGTGGCTAGATTTGGCCAAAACTCCAACTCTATGAATCTCATCCACGCGGACCGCGTAGAAATGTGGCGTGGCCGGGTGGGACTTTGTCTCGCACTTGTGGGTCTCTGAACCTTCTAGCGCAGACCGCGTAGAAATGCAGCGCGGCCGCGCGGATTGCCCCAATCTCTGAATCTCCTAGCACGGCCGCGTGGCATATCAGTGCGGTCCGCGCTAGGTCTTCCTGCCCCTCACTTCGCTTGGTCTTTGACACATGGTAGATTTCACTCCGTTTTGAGCCAATCTTTGACATTTGTTATCTCGTCGCTCAAACCTACAATCAAGTTCAACTTGTAAGCATTTTGGGACTGTTTTGTGGCAATTTGTAACTAAAGCAATAGCAAGTAGGGGTATAATCATGTTAAAATCCTAACTTATCAGTGACATTATTCGAAATGGGATTATTTTATTCAATTCAGAGTCGCCACTTGGGATAGTTTATTTGGTGTCCTAAGTCACGGATTTATTTTACATCCCAAATCGAGGAATATTTCGACTTTCCTTTTGAAGTCTGCGAACCAGAAATTCTGAATAAGAAATTTTGTTAACTCGGGGGGAAGGTATTAGGCACCGCCAGATTTTGTGGTTCTAGCACGGTCGATTAAATTATTATAATTGGCCTATTATCTGATTTTAATACATGTTTTAGCTTATGATACAATTTTAATTTTGTAACCACTTCTATTCATTTTTAGGAAGATTTCAATGTTATACAAAATACGTCTTTGAATCACGCCACATGAAATGCACCCGCGATCCGCGACATATTTTATTTTACGTTGTTAGGATTTGAATTTGGGTCACATGAAATGCACACTCGAGTTTATGAAGGTAATATTATTAGAATAACGCGCATAAAGCAACTACGCATTTTCAACTTTGCGAGGGTCATGGAAAATTCAACTAAATGGCGCTCCTCAAGCAAACTACGATGTTCACAATTGATTTTTCCTAAGTTTGAGATTAATTGACAAATCTAGAATTATGGAAATAAATTTGTCGATGAAGTACACCATTTATAAAACCAACAATTTGTTTCAACTTAATACTTTACGGCGAAAATATTAGAAATAGATATCGACTTAACTCGTGAATCAATCACACATAATGATCAAACAGGACGAACCCAATATAATAATAAATAAAAAAAACTTCAGAGACATATGACCAGATAAAAGATAATAGATCCAAACAAAATAAATGCTATACAAAGGACTAAGTCGCTAATGCTTCTGATTCAACAAAGAAAACCAATATTTTCAACTTAAGAAATTAAATTATTCACAAAATAAAGTGCATCCCCCTTTATTAATCAAAACCAATATGCCTTTAACTCCAAAACTTTTTATATCCAATAGGATTCAGCACAAAACAATGAACACATCGTTAAGAAATGCACCAAAGCACCAATATTGCACAGAAACACTAATAACAAGCTAATCACTATTTTAACCAAAGCAAAGGCACTCTCATCTAAAAGTGAAGAATAAACACAGAGCTAAACAGATATTACAATCAAATCCTACAAGAAATAAAATTCAGAAATGGAAAGATGAACAAGAGTTAAGTATTGAACCTTTTTAGACGCCAAACTTCTTCAAGAATTTTTTTATTAGCAATAACCTTTGAACCCAACATCGGGAAACATAAAGCAACAGTGGTGAGAAGTAGCTCATATTTTTTGACCAGGACTTTGGACAACAAAATCGTCAAACAGATTTCAAACAGAGGTCTCACTGACTTGACGAGTTTTGCGACGGTATAAGGGGTGTTTCCTGACTTTTATAGGAGCTACTTGGTGCTTTAATGGTGTTAATTTTGCTGCGTTTTCATGGATCTTTAAGGGCTGCTTTTGGGGTTGAAACAGGGGTAAAAAAAATTAAAATCTCAATGGATTTTTGGGGCTGGACAGTGAAGGTTTGCTTTGTGGAGTTTCATTGTGGGAATTGGTTTTTTCGTGGAGGAAAAGAGAAGAGAAAAAAATAGTTTTCGTTTTTCTATTTTTCCAGATCTATTTTTTCTGTTCTCTCATGCTCTCCTTTCTCTCTGTTATGTTTCCCTTTCCCCCTTTTTTCCTATGTCCCTGTATTATTGAGTGTCTTCTTGTATATAAGAGAGAGACGAAAGAGAGGAAATCTGTTGAAAAGGGTGGGTGTGTGCTGTCAGGGAATAATTCTGTTACTTTCTTCCAAGGGACGTGTGCGTGGTGGAGTCAATAAAGATATGAGTATATTTTTGTATTTTATCAAGATGTTTAGAGAATAAAATTGTGCCAAAAAGAATTGGGATAATTTTTTTATTATTATTATTTTATTTTAAATAAAGATGAGTGGAAAAATGTGCGTATTGTCAAGAACAAATGGACTTCCATTATATGAATGCCATGTGATATTTTCACGTGCACTGTGAATTGGAATTGTGAGTAATCACGTGAACTATAAAAGTTATTATAAAAATGGATAGAGAGGAATCTTGTTATGCGGAGATTTCTTATAGCAATAAAACTATTCCTAACGCAAGATTAAAATATTAACCGGCTAAAAAAAAGGTCCTAATTTTTGGAGATTTTTCTTTTCTTTATTTATTTATAGTTAATAAAATAAAATACTTCTCCCACTTGATAAATTTATTTATTAAAATTCAACTTGAAATAGATAGAGTAGACCTTTTAAAAATATATTTTTTGGAAGCTTTTTCTTTTTTTTGAGAATAAGAACACAATTAATATGTAAAATTATAACTATTTTTTGTTATTTTCAAGATGATACAAAAATAAAAATACGGTACTATTTTTATATATTTTTAATTTATGAAAGATACGTAAACTAAAATATTTTTGTAATTTTTATTTTTATGACGAAATAAAGTAAAAGAGTCAAAATTATTTAAAATATCTATATTATGTCTAAATTAAATATTTACGTGCTAAAATATAAAAAAATCTTGGGGAGGATAAAAAATCACATGTCTACAGGTACATCGGGGGCTTTGAAAGCCTTGCCCCCCGTTGCCTTGATTACCATTGTTGTTCCACCCGCCTTGACCATTGTTGTTTCAATTATTATTGTTATTCCCATTCCAATTCCCTTGGTTGCCCGAATTGTTGTTCCCCCAATTACCGCCTTAGTTGTTGTTGTTCCAATTACCACCACCTTGTTGATTGCCCCAATTTCCTTGGGTTCGCCATTGTTGGTTTGGAGAGTTGCCTCGATTACCTTGATAGTTATTGACATATTTAATCTTTTCACTTTGGTCATCATAACACTCATTTGAAAAACCACCACCATCATCATATTGATCACAATTTCCTTGAGATTGTTGCCCCTTTGCCTTCTCTTAAGCATATTTACTCCTTTCATGGAATTGACTTGGCGAGGATTTTGGACTTGTTGTAATTGCGCCTTCGCCAATTGATTCATAGTAGTAGTAAGCTCGGCGATAGCTTGACCGTGATCATGCAATTCCTTGTGTAAATGAATGACCATGGGGTCACCTTGGGGCACATTCGCTCTACTTTGCCATGCCGAAGAAGTATCGGCCATTTCATTGTAAGGAAGCTTCATAAAGTTGCCTCCGGCCAATTGGTTCTCAATGCATTGATTAGTGGTGTTGATGCTGTGAGCACCTGATTTTTTCCTAAGCAAGTTATTCCAGAATTCCCAATAAAATAATTTCCTTATTATTTTACAATTTTTGTGAATTTTGTTGAATTTTATGTTAATTGGTTGCATTTTATGTATGCATTTTTATTCATATGAAAATACAAAAATATGCATTTGCATTTAGGATCTAATTTCATATTTTAGGATTAATTAGTGGTTAAGTTATTTTTAGAACAAAATATGAAAAAATAACAAAAATAGTATACTTTTGCATTTTAATTGTTAATTGTTGAATTTGTCACGAAATAGATTTTAAACAATTTTAGGAATTAATTAGCTTAGCTTTGAAATAAACTAGGTCTTATTTTAATTTTGCATTTTTTATGAAATCTAAAAAATACAAAATACAAAAGTGAAAACAAAAAAAAATAAAAAAGGAACAATGTAAATAAAAGAAAGTGAGTCTTAATAAAAAGATCAAAATTGGGCCAAAATTGGCCAGCCCAAACCACTTTTCACCCAGGCCCAGTCCCCATTTACCCGGTTCACCCTCACCCACACCAAACGATGTCGTTTTGGCGTCACCCAATCTGAGCCCTTCATTCCTTTTAATCCAACGGCTCACGGCTTTTCTTGATTAATAATAAAAGTGTCCGAATAATTAAACCCTAAAACAAAACAATTATCGTCTTCCTCGTACTCTCTCATTTGTAATGCCGTCGGAGTCGCCGCCGCCGGAGCCCGCCGCCGCCAATCCGT
This sequence comes from Nicotiana glauca, assembly GCA_026770625.1. Classification (NCBI taxonomy): domain Eukaryota; kingdom Viridiplantae; phylum Streptophyta; class Magnoliopsida; order Solanales; family Solanaceae; genus Nicotiana; species Nicotiana glauca. Next base: position 56,503 of record MU673575.1, on the reverse strand, counting down.
CCCAAAATAACACCATGAGTCCTCCTTCTCCTCCTCTACTCGAATCCACTGTCCTTCTCTCTCGAATCTTGCCGGAGCTCGTCGAATCTTCGTTGGAAAATTTTCCGGCCACGATGCCACCTCATCCAAATTTTACATCAAACTAACACTAGAAAACCGCCCTGGTCTCCTCTACACATCCCCTAAGACCCTGGGTCTCGAATATAGCCGGAACGGCCCAAATTTAGATTTGAAGATTTTCCGGCGAGTCTCAATTTCATCAAATTTGCATAAATTGGTGTCAAGGGGTTCTCTTCACCTTCTTCTCAAGATTTTCAGTATTATAAGGTGTTGTTTGAATGCCGATGTTGGACAACCAAGTGACTAGTGAAGTCGTGAGTCCTCGTTTTTCTTTTGTCTTCTCTGATTCTTTGTTTAATTAGAATAATTCTGACCAGTTGTGATTTGATTCAATATTAAATAGTGATTTGATTTTGGTTTGTTCTTTAGTATAAGTTTAATACTAGTTCGATTATGTCATGCTAATCTGATTAGTTTAGGTAATTAATTGATAGAGCAGTAGAAGTTGGTTCAGTTTTGATAATGGCGATTTGTTCAATGATTGTTCTTCAATATGGTAGGGATCTACTTGGTTATAGCTGAAAATACAGATTAAATACGAGGTTAGTTTAGGTATTTGGGGTAGATGAAATCTGATAGAATATACCAGGATCTTCTAGAATATTGTTTAAATGCATATTTCATTAACTTAGGATACTTACTTGAGTCACAAGTCAATAAACAAGGGGTAAGAGTTGGAAATAAACTAAGGGACTAAAAGAAAATTAAAAATCTGATGGGTTTCATTTGGTGCCTATAAAAAGGCACACTTCTTGCCTTCAGAAAAGGTTTTTTTTTTGCCATAAAAGTTACCCCCCAAAAACTCTCTCTCTGATTTCCAGATCTGATTCTGCAATTTAAGAATTCAAAAACTCCAAAAACAATAGAAAACCGCTAGAAAACAAACAAAAAAAATTCAGGAAGCACTGTTCCATTGGGAATTTGCAGTCTGTTTTGAATTTCAGTTTCTGAACTGCATTGTTTGGTCTTAATTTGTTTGCTGGTATACTCTGATAGTGCCTGGGTTAGTTTCGAGTGAGTTTGGGTCCAGTTGAGGCCATTTGGACTAGTTTAGTCAAGTTGTTGGTTTCAAAGCTGGTTCAGAGATTTGTGATGAGTTTATTCTAGTTTTTGCAAGTGCATTTGGTTCATTTTTAGTGTTGTTCATCTCTGAAATAATCCTGGGCTGCTCATTCTATTCTCTGGGCTGTTTTGGTTATCAAACTGCTGCTGCTTATCATCTGCTGTATTGACCTCACTCTCTTTCTCATTTTGCAACTTCCAGGTACACAACTGTATACTCCATGACTGTGAGCTAAATGTGCTGAAATGAGTTTGTGAATGGAGCTATTGTAGTAGTTGAATTCTGTTTCAATTTATTTCCCAGATATGTGCTATTGTTTACATTTCGTTGTTTGGATGTCAATTGGAATTTTGGACTGTTTACACCTATGTGTAAGCGTGACTGGAGATTGGACTTGTGCTATGAGTTGGAATCCTAATTTGGTTTTGTAGTTGTGAAAATAGATTCAACAATGGTTATAAGTTCAGTAGTTAATCTCAGTTAGTTTGCAATTGTAAAAACAGGTTCATCATTTGAATGTTTAGTGACAGTTTTAGTGAATAAGGGATTGGAATTAATATAACGTAAGTGAGTGTCAATTTAGCAATGTTGTTTTGAATTAAGTATCACATAGCTTGATTATTGAAGTTAGAATTCATGTGTTAATAGTTAGAAGAAAATCATAAAGCAGTCTATAAACTTTGCCCATGCTCACAGAAGCTCCTTGTTAGAACTTTGAATGTTGAATGTTAAGGGAACACAGTATATGACTGCCTAGAAATTTATCAATTTGTTTTGGAATTAAGTGGGCTGTTGGGCATTTGCTTTTGAGGGTTAGTTTGTGCGTCTGTTGAGACTAGACTCTCGAGTCTTGTCTCCAGATGTTTGGGCCTCAATTCATACGGAATACAGGCCCAGGTCCAATGTCAATTTCCTTCACGTTTGGACCTAGGCCAGTTTTGAATGGTTTATTTTTCACGCCTATCTGAGGGTAATACTTCTATATGGGCTGTGTTCAGGCCCAAGCTGGCTGAAGATGCGAATTTTATAGACCCAAGTATAATAGTTCTTAAACAAATTTAATTAGTTTAGGATTTTCTTTATTTATAGAGACAAATAAATAGAAAAATCATAGTCACTTTAGGATTGACCTTTAAATTAAAATGATGAGACGAGCTTCGCCGAATAAAAAAATATAAATTGCGGGACCCTCAATAAATGTTGTATTCAAAATACTTAGAATTCGGGAGGTCCGTTTAGCGAATTTCAAGGCCTTCCCCAAAGATAATAACGTGTTAGTCACTTTAGGAGCATTTCCAATAATCTTACTTTCTTAAATACGGGTGCACATTTATGTGACCCAAATCCAAATCTCAACGGAGTCGAAGTGGGTTGACAACCATGGGTGCACTGGTGCGACGTGGTTCGAAACTCATTTTCACAACGTTGCAATTCGTATTAAAAATAAATAATAAAAGCGGGTTATTAATAAAAATGAACATAGTTCAGAACATGTATTAAAATCAGATATTTTAGACAAATATAGAAGTTGAGCGACCGTGCTAGAACCACGGAACTCGGGAGTGCCTAACACCTTCTCCCGTGTTAACATAATTCCTTACCCGGATTTCTGGTTCGCGACTGTAATACAGAGTCAAACCCTTTCCTCGATTCGGGATTCAAACCGGTGACTTGGGACACCATAAATCTCCCAAGTGGCGACTCTGAATCTCTTAATAAACGAATCCCGTTTCGATTGTCCTTTAACTGGAAAAACTCCTTTTATTATGCCCTTCACGGGGTGTAGTAGTAACGAGGAGGTGTGACAGCTCTAGCGACTCTGCTGGGGAGTCGAACCCACGACCACGTGGTTCAGGGTTTAAGAATTCGAGCTTAGAATAATTGTTGTATTTGGTTATATCTGATTTTCCTACATGTTTCATGTTTAATGTGCTAAATGTTTACCGCCTTGATATTATCTGAACTGTATATAACTGTGCCGAAAACCCTTCTCTTCTCACCTCCAGGGATGTGCTTACATGTTGAGACTCCCTATTCTGTTAGTGTCAATACCTTGAAAAAAAGAAAGAGGCCGGACAAGTTACTAAGCCGGATGGCCTTTTGGTTCCCGGTACGTAGCCCCCTCCTCGACTCGAGTTGTCTGCTCGGGTACACAGTCTAGAACACATACCGAGGTTTTGAACCTAGAATAACTTGACTTCATGTCGGATCCCTAGTAGGAGCGCTTATTTGCATCACGTGCATATGACTTAGGGAACTCAACACAGGGGTTGGGTCCGTTTAGGACAGGTAACCGAAAATGAAATGACCACCATGATGCATTTTACGTGTTACATTTATTTGTCTCGGGCCTGCATGCTGACCGGCTTTTGAACATCGAAAAATTTTGCAAAATTGAGAAAAAGAGAAAAAGAGAGAAATAGCAGTGTAAATAATTAATTGATTAGTTTTTAGAAAAACCAATGCCCAAATATTGTCGAAACTCTGCCGAAAAAATGGAAATGTTTTGTTTTTAATAGTTTGTTTTACTAAAAGCAAAGGAAAAATAAAAAAAAATTCTTTATTTTTGGAAATTGTTCGCAGAAAAAGAAAAAAAAGATTCTTTATTTTAGTTTGGAAAAAATAGGTTGTTTTATTTTTGTTGAAAATGAAAAAGAAAAAAAGAGGCGTTATTTTGTCTTGTTTTCAAAAAATAGAAAAGGAAAATAGTTTGTCTTGCCACGAAAAATGAAAATGAAAAATAAAGTCTTGTTTTTTGCTTATGAAATGCCAAAAATAAAAATGAAAAAAAAGAGTCTAGTTTTAAAGTAGTTTCGTTAATGTGCCCGAACTACGCTGGTTTGATTCTCGCCGGATGTGAGATACGTAGGCAACCCTTGACGGGTCCAACCACACCTCTTTTGTGTAAATAGTCAAAAATATCAAAAAATCAAGTGATGTCGTTTTGTCAAAAATAGCCGAATGTCCCTAAAGGGCGCCGGAAGGCTGTTTATGCAAAAATGGCCACTTTTTGGGTACAGCCTTAAAATTTTCATTTGAAATGCTGAAAGGCTGTATTTGCAAAATTGAGCTTAGAATTATGAAAAATATATTTTAGATATAATAAGTGACTAAAATCACCATAATAAATGTGCAGGATGAGCACGATTCGAAATGAACAAATTTTAAGCATGCATAAAATCCCTTTGGAGTTACGGCTGTGATGGAACGATTTGGGCAAAGAAGGGCAAAAGCAAGTCAATAAATACCTGAAAAGACTTACCGGTTTATTAGACGTTACACCTCGAGGTGATATCATCAAGGCATTAATTACTTGTTGGGACCCAGCCCATAATGTATTTTATTTCTCGGACTTTGAGCTTACCCCGACTTTAGAGGAGGTGGCATATTATATCGGAAAGGATGAGGTTCCTCTGAGGCACAAATACCTGATCGCTCCAAGAATCGTGGCGGTACACAGATTTTTGGATTCCTTGAAAATAGTCAGAACTGTTCATAACCCAGACTTAGTAGATGATTTCTGTACTTTAAATTTCATATATCAACGATATGGCCACATTGGGGGATTCAACAACCCAGAAAGTAAAATATGTAGCAAAGGAAATTGTCAGAAATGGGAAGAACATCGACATTTTGCTTTCATGGTAGCTTTTCTGGGGTTATTGGTATTTCCAAGAAAAAATGGGAATATTGATATAAAGGTAGCCGGGGTTGTTAGTACATTAATTACCCAGGAGAAGAGTACTCCAGCACCGATGATATTGGCTGACATATTTCGTGCTCTTACGGCTTGCAAGGCTGGAGAAACTTTCTTCGCAGGGTGCAGTTTGTTATTACAAATGTGGATGATTGAACATCCGTGCCATCATCCTCAATTCTTGAGTTACGGGTCTCCAGAGAAAACATGCATAGAAGAATTCCACACAAGGATTAAAGGGGTCGAATTGCCAGAAGGGTTCACGGATTGGACAACATATTTTAGTTCCCTCACTGCTAGCCAAATTGAGTGGACATTCGGATGGTTACCCGTTGATGAAATTGCTTATATGCCGGTAGCCCGACCATATTTTCTTCTGATGGGGCTTAAAAGCATTCAACCTTATGCTCCTTATCGAGTGTTGAGACAGCTTGGGCGATGCCAAATAATACCCAAGGATGATGATCTCAGTTTGCAAGTGGTTGAGATTGGCCCTGACGGTCAGTTTCCTGAAGCTATAGTCCGTCAGATTTGGAGTGAATGTCAATATTTAACTGCAAATACTTGTGTCCGAGACCGAGCTAAAGGAGAGGTATCACCTGACTATCAGGCTTGGTATAGAAGGGATGTTGCATTCGGACGACCGGCCAAAAGACCCCCATCTTCAGGAATTTGCTGATTCGTCACAAGAGCAGTGGGATTGGTTGGTTAAAGAAAACGAGTACCGAGCAAAGATCAGCATGCTAGAAAAATAGGTCCTAGACCTCAAGTTCGAAAACAGTATGCAGGTAGCAGCTGACGAGGGTGAAAAAAGGCAATTGGTTAAAGAAAATGAGGCATTAGGAGCTCAAATTCAGAAAATGAGGATAGCAGCTGAAACCCCTATCCGAAATGCCCGAGATGCAAAGCTGATTGACAATTTGCGACAAAAAGTGAGTGATTATAATTTTGACCTTGACAAAGCAGGAAAAGAACTAGCTGGGGTTCAGAGACAATTGGCTAAAAATATAGAGGAACGGGCCCGCATGATTCAACAATTAAAGGAAGAACATAATACTGAGGTTGCTAGATTGAGGGAAAAGGTTATTACTGCAGAGGTCAAAATGAGCAAACAAGCAAAAGAGTTCAGTGTGGAAAGGGAACATTATTATGCAGCCTTAGCACAATTAGAGATGGATCTGCAACAACTTCAGGAGAAAA
>MU673575.1:9230-19981 GCA_026770625.1 Nicotiana glauca | reverse complement strand
AGGAATACATCAAAATAGGCTAATGGAACATAACCCAATCGAAATAACTCGAAAAACACCCAAAAACACGAAGTTGCCAAAACCTGAGCCCCGGGTCCGCTTCTCGAAAAATTATGAAATTTATATTTTCAGAATCCTCGTCTCGCCACGAGTCCATACATATAAAATTTATCAAAATCGGAGTCCAATAGCCCCTTCAAATCATCACTTTAGCCTCTCTTAGGCTTCAAGCCCTAACCACCATTTTTATCCCTAAATTCCTTAAATTTTCAGTGATTAATTCTTGTTTTTACACTATAATATCATAATCCAAGTCCAAATATCCATACCTGATGATTCTCTTTTGAAGCCTCTTCAAAATCACCCAAAAATCGCCTTAGTTCGCACCCCAAAATGATTTCTAACTTCTGAAAATCGAATACACTGTTTCATTTAACCCTTCTGCGATTTTCGCTTTTGCGGTCCCTCGACTGCTTTTGCGGGACCGCTTCTGCGGTCTTAAGTCCGCTTCTGTGGCTTCACTTAACTCATACGACCACTTCTGCGGTCTTAAACCGCTTTTGCGGAAGCCGCTTCTGCGGTTACCCTGACCGCTTATACGGTCTCCACTATATGACCCAGGACCGCTTCTGCGGTAAAATACCGCTTATGTGGTGTCCGCTCCTGCGGAATCCTTCCGCTTCTACGGTAAAGCCACCCCTCCTCCAGGACCGCTTTTGCGATCAAAGAGCCGCATCTGCGGAATCGCTCCTGCGGTCCTATTTCCGCAGATGCGGAAATACCTTTAAGAACAGACCTGCAATTTTACCAATTTCCTTGCGTTTAACCATCCGAAACTATTCTGAGGCCCCTGAGACCTCATCCAAAATACAAACCCACTCTAAAACATGATATGAACTTGTTCCAGTCCTAAAAACACGTACTTCAACACAAAAATTACCAAATTACCACGGATTCAAGCCTAATTTTCCTTAAAACTTCCGAATCTCACATCCAATCAAAAACCCGACCAAACGACGTCCGAATGACCTGAAAATTTGCAGACATATCCAAAATCACCTAACAAAGCTACTGTAACTGTCAGAATTCCATTCCGACTCTCGGATCAAAATCTCACCTATCATTCGGATTCCGCCAAAATTCCAACATCGCCAATTCAAGCCTATTTCTACACCGGACCTCCAAATTCAATTCCGATTGCACTCCTAAGTCACAAATCACCTCGCGAAACTAACTGAACCACCGGAATTCACATCCGAACCCTCTAACCACATAGTCAACCTCCAGTTGACTTTTCTGAAACAATCTCCCTTCTAAAAGGCTATATGCCTTATTTTCAACCAGAATCAGTCCAAATTCACCCGATAGACTCTAATACTGATATAGAACATGAAACAACACAATAAGGGGGAAACGGAGCGGTAACTCTCGTGACAATGGACCGGGTCGTCACACACTCCCTCTTCGATTTTGGGTACATCATTTTCCGGCACCGGAGCACCAACAGATTTATCAGAGTTGGAAGAAACCCTAGCCATCTTTTCTTTGATTGAAGGAAACGAGAAAGATAAGGGAAAAAATCAGTGGTCACAACATATCCTAACGGAAACAGAAATATGAGAAACTGGAGGAGAAGAAGAGGAGTTGCAAAAATCTCTCTTGAGCGATTAAGAAGCATAACATTCAAATGAAAGATTCCCCCTATTTGTAGGGATATAAATGCCCTGAGAAGGAAAACCAAACTCCGCCATTTAGAAAATGAAAAGGGCACGGGAAACGATGCAATGCATAGAAAACGTATGCCATAATGACGCATGAGAAGTATTAATGACATTCTGAATTGATGTTATGGTTTAACGCAGCTCTCGAAATATCATGTCGCTACCTCGCCATGAGATGCTCGTTTCTCACGTAAAGTGTTCAAATTTCTCACAATTTTCGAATCGACAGAGTCCACCTATCGAGCTCGCCAAGAGGCAACCCCAATGGGCGGAGGGACTAACTGTATGGGTCAAAATCTGACCAGACAAGAATCGGTACGGAAAGGAACGGCGAAAAGTTAATTGGGACAGTCGTATCCATACAACGCTACAACGACACGCACCTCAGCCACGACCAACGTCATGTATTCAGAACGTTCGAGAGGCAAATTGGATATTATGACATTTCAAGAGGTCAACCCGTTATATAGTTAAATGACTTAAGTATTTTGGTTATTGACCGTTGGGTAAAGGAGAAGACCTAGCATATAAACTAAGTGAGAAGAAGAGAAAAGGAGGGTGGAAAACAAATAAACAGACAGATGTTTTCTAAGAAGAGGAGAGACTTTCATCTCTCTCTCCACGAAGGAGAAAGAAGCAAGAAAGCTCAGATTCTCGACATATATCATTAATCTTATCATATCAAATGTATGGGTTTCAATCTTGCAAAAATCGGTGATCCTTTTTACTTATGTATTCTTTATCGTTGTTTAATGTTACATAAATTACCACCATTTTTCTTATGTAAGAGGATTCCTTTAGTGTTACAATTAAATCTTATGTGTGCTATGTTTGCTTACTCTTATTCTCTATCTCAGATCTAGGATGAATTATCTTTGGTTAGGATTTATCTAAATTTTTTATATTTAATTAGTTTAACAAGAAGCTCAATACTTTTTGGTCAAACACTCATAACTAATAGGCTAGCTCCCCCACGGCTCAACCTCAAATTAGTTAGAAGGAGAATGCACAATCGATGGAGAATACCCCAATTGAGAGTACTACTTAAAATGTCACAATGAAACATTGTGTCAAATTGAGGGGTTGCAAATATATTATTATTTTTTATATGAAGAAGTGCAAAGTAGATGCTGTGCTACTCTTTTTAATGTAACAAGGATACGTGATTAAACTAGAAAACTTATGCTTTATCAAATCAAACTAAATGTAAAATTGTACTATTCGTTTCAAATTCAACCAATATTTTTGGATAACATTGAAGTTGGTAACCCTTAGCATTACTATATATGTTTCACACTAGATGGGAAATTTTCACTTGAGAAAAGAAAATCAAATAATAGTTGCACAACTCTGATAAAAAAAAATAAAGAAAATAAACTCATAAAAAATAGAAGAATTTAGAAACCATTGTTGTTTAGTGGCTATTAACTTTTTATAGCTACTATATACGTAATTACTCATATAGCTACTATTTAGTTATTACGTGACTTTATTCGCACTATTGTATTCATGAATGCAATAGTGAAATTCACCTAAAAAATAGGGGAGTCCATCTGTGCAATTGTATTCGCTGTATTCGCGCTACTGTATTCGTGAATACAATAGGAAATTCGCCTAAATAATAGGAGAGTCCAGCTGTTTAATAACAGAAAGAGGATCAATTAGCGTGTATCACTCTTAATTTAATTCAACAAAATCAATTCTACATTAATTTCGCTGCTACTGTGTTGTATTTAATGTATCCGCGCGACTGTATTTATAAATACAATGAGGTAATTCACCTAAAAAATAGGGGTTACACCTGTTTAGTTCTGTATTTCAAGTATTCGCGCGAAGGTATTTATAAATACAGTGAAGTAATCCGCCTAGAAAATAGTGATTACGGGTGTTTAATAACAGAAAGCGCAATATTAAATTGTATTCAATTTTACTATATTGAATTCAATTCTATTCAAACAACAAAAATCGAGAAATAGAGTGTATATTGTTCTATTCATTTTGACTGTATACATTGTATTCAATTCACATATATTTATTATTCACTATTATACATAGTATTCAATTTTAATTCGACTGTATTCTAACAATAAAAAATTACAAAATACAATAATATTCGGCTGTATTAAAAAAACATAAACCTTCGGAATACATAAATACAGGCAAAAAATAATGTATTTATATAAAAATGCAATGTATTTGAGTGTATTTGTATCATTGTATGTGACTAAATAGCAAAGAGAGAAGAAAGTTCGCCGCAGATGGTGTTTTCCGGCCAAGCAATATTAAAACAAAAATTGGGACGAACAAAAATCCGGCCCTTAAATCTTCTCCAGCGTAGCCATAGCCAGAACTGTTCGCTTAAGAGGAAGAGCCAATAATGGATAATGACGCCGACAAGATTAGAAGCATCATTGAGCGGCAACATTAAAGACGTAGAATTAGGAACTAGAGAGTAGAAACTTGATAATAGATCTCTTATTCTCTTTACTTTGTCGTCCATTGCTACGTCTTCCTCTGCCCCATCTTTGTTTTTATTGGTCTTCTTGAATTCACGATTTGTTCCTTTTGCTCGGAGAGAGAGAGAAGGAAGAGAAAGAGAAAGAACATAATTGGGTACTTTATGCCCTAATGGTAGGTATAACTATTTTGCTATAAAATAAAAAGGTAGCTATAAGTATAATCTTTAAAAATTATTTTGATTTATAATAAATATGGTGTAATAGTTTGTATAGGAGGTAAAATTTCCTAAAAAACATACCTTGATCTTGTAAAAAAATATTGGCGGATTATTGGCAAATATTACCAATTCATTAAATAGCGTGGGACAACAACCAACTAAATAATAGGGAAAATTTCTCAAACCGTCACTCTATAAACTTTTCCAATCAAAAATAGCCCAAAACAAAATATCTACTAAAAAGGTCCAAATTTCATTTTGGGCCCAAATAATTTCAATTAACGTTTGTTTTTTGGTATAGAAACCGTTCAATTAACATCCGTTTTCAATTAACATTTGCGGTTGATAATTATGATTTCGAGTAATTTGGAGTAGAAAATCTCTTATTTTGTATATTTTTCGGATTGTATGTGTTTTTGGAGAAGCGATGTTGCTTTTTTAGGCTTTTGCGACTAAATTGTTTAGTTAAAGTTCATCGTAGGTATCTGGTATACATGATTTTTTTAGTTGTGGTTGAGTTTTGCATCAATTTCTTCACAAAATTCAGTAACTGTTTATTCTTATATATATTTTTTTTAAATTTTCTCATTGAACCTAGTGTCAATTGTAAAACAGAGCAATATGACAAGACAAACTCATTCGAGGAGTTCGTAGTTCGTAATTCCTTAATCAAAGTTGTACCTACAAAGAAATCTTGAAAGGAAATTGTCGCTTCTACAGTAAAATTGATCGATTTTTGAGAGAAATTTGGAGTTTTTTAGAGAATTTTTTGGGAGAGAATATCGTGATTTATAGAATGTAGATCTTTGTGAAATTGATATGCTTGAAAAATAAGCAAGGAGGGAAGATCTTTAGCATGATTCTCGGATGGAAGAATCCTTCCTTCCATGTATCTCTAATTTTCGATTACTTTTAGCAAGTGTCTAATTTTAGGCCAGAGGTTATAAGTTTGAATTTAAATCGGCCTATTTCTGTACTTTTTCCTAAAGGGATTTTTTCCTATCTATACCATATAGCAAACCTTATTACCAAAAATGTTCACAAATTACTATTTACCCTACCTGTTCACATTATCCCTACAATTTATATACCAAACCCAAATTAGCGAGATTCTTCCCAAAAAAACGCGCGACTTTGTTGGAGAGAGGATCTGATGGATCTCCTATCAGTATTTAATTCAAAATTCTGAAACGGAACAAAATCTTTAGCTGCGTAAATCTCTCCTTCTCCAATGGAACGAGATCTCTCTTCTCATTCTCATCTACAATTCTAAAAATACGAAAGCTACAGAATCTCCAGCCATCAAATTGTAGAAATTCAAAATTTTTGGATACAGTTCTTCGTCGATAAAAAGTCTCGAATCTATATCTGTTCTTAGCCTTTTTTCTCTAAACTACACGAAATCATGTCAAAAATCGCAATAATGCTGAAATCGAATGGTAATTGGGATAAATATGGAAGATATAGAGATTTTGAAGTTGATGCCATTGTGGTAGATGATAATTCAAGCTACGCAAATCTCGTTTCTACAATTGCAGAACAATTGAAAATTGGTATGCTTAAATGTAATAAACACAAACCTTAAATATGGTTGGTAATAAGGTTTGCTATATGGTATACACATGTAAAAATCCCTTTCCTAAATAATATTGGCCCAAGTGTAACATCAATGGGCTAAAATTTTTGATAGTCTATCCACTAACGAAGGCCCATTTTATATTCCAGATCCATTGGAAAAAGGTCCATTCTTTTTTTCTGTCCATTCTTTTTGTCCAGAGATTTCGTGTACATTCGCGAAGTGTTTCAAACCCCTTCCTTGAAACTTTATCGTCTACTGCCTCTTTATGTCTGCATAACCTCTATATATACTCCTTGTTGTCCAACAGCTTCAATATATTACGGTTTTTGAGAAATTGTTGCTATTCGTTAAGAAAACAGAACCGAAAATGGCAAAAGAGGGACCTAGTTGGGATGGTCTACTAAAGTGGAGTCTGTCTCATGCTGATGGTACTAATCCTTCTCGCAATTTGAGGTAACCTCGTTTTATATAATCATTGTTTTTCTTAAATTTATGTTTATGTGGTTTCTTGAAGTGGGTCGAATTTATCTCAAGAGGTCATGGAAAATTTTGATCTTGTTTTGAGTGATTTGATGTATTGTTAATGAGACTGAGAAGTTAAAAGATTGAAACTTTGATTTGGTATTTTTTTTATTTGGTTTCCTTTTCTTTGGTATAGTAGTTTTGAATAATAACTTCACCTTTGTGATTAGACGCACGTCATAGGTTCGAACCTGTGCTGCTAAAACATGGTATTTAAGTGAAGAAGGGTAGCTATTTGAATAATAACTCCACGTATGTTCTGCAAGGCCAAGCCATTTTTATGCCAAGATAAAAGAGGAGGGTTGTTGTAGGTTGAGGAGCAGCTAAAAATAGTAGCAGCAACAACAACAGCAGCAACCCGGTGTAATCCCACTATTACACCCACTAGGGAGGGTAGAATTTACCCAAACCTTACCCCTACCCGAAGAAGAAAGAGAGGCTGTTTTCCGAAACCCTCGGCTCAGGAACAGCTAAAATTAGTAGAAATATGAGTATAATGGACAAAAAGAGGATTCATATACTGGTCAAATTAGTTTTGGGATTGAGGCGTGGTTGATTGATATTGTAATTTAAAGAAAGTTTCTGTTTTTTATTGTTATTTTATTTGGGAGTTTGGTTTGGGCTTGAAATTTGTGGTTGATGGGTTTATTGGCTTACCAGTGAGGAGGACAGGAGGTGGTTTATGGAGGCTATGCAAGCTCAAACTGTTGATGTAATAAAGAGAATGAAGGAGATTACTCTTGTCATGCAAACTCCAGAGCAGGTCTTGGAATCACAGGGGGTGACTTCCCAAGATATTGAAGGTACTTGGTTTTGAGGCATTTGTTTGTAGTTTTCTGGTTAATGTGTATCCTATTTTGTGACCTTTGGCCATTTGGTCTTATTTGCTGGTCTGGTGATTTTTCCAGATATGCTGGATGAGCTACAAGAACACGTTGAATCGATTGACATGGCTAACGGTGAGTTCTTTGATATTCAGCAACATGTTGCATATTATGATTCGATTTTTATTACGTATTGCATAATTCTAAATCTAACTAGGGATACCCAGTTGATTGATATGTGGAAGATTTAATCCTATGAGATATTTGGTAAAATGTCCCACATTAGTTAAGGGAATAAGTTGTCTCCTTATATGGTTTGGGTCAGTTCTCATCCGGTGGGCTAGCTTTTGGTGTTGATATCCCAAGGTCCATTCTATTAATATGGTGTTAGAGCTTTACCAATATGATTCTTGGTCAGGTCCCCATGTTATATTGTTCATGCTCCATGTGTTTAGCTTGGTCGTCGAGAGGAGTGTTACAATGTCCCACATCGGGTGAGAGCAGCATTTTAAAAGGCGTGGGCGCAAGACGAGGCATTTAAGCCTCGAGGCATGGGGCGTAAGCCCCATAGGTATTTAATTTTTAATATTTAATAAAATTATATAATTACTGTAAATATTTATAAGTATGTAAAATTGCATAAAAAATTGAAGAAAACTATAAATATGTGAAAAATACATATATAGATGTGCTTCATCCCCACAAAAAACGAGTCAAAACAATCTATAATGCGGTACTTAAATGCACAAGTAACTTCAGTCGAAAAGAATAAAGTTTTCTACATGGAGTAACAAAAAGGATGACTAACTTGCAATTTCAATTTTGAACTTGCTTGTATGAAGGAGAATAAAGTTCTCTTTGTAAAAAGAAAAAATTGAATGTTCGTTGCTTTTGGGAGATATTAGTAAACTAGCGGACAAGATAAATAATTGGGAAAGACCATGAATTAGGGCTTCATTCAATAAAAAAGGTCTTGACTTTTAAATTTAATACATTTCAGTTCCTTTTTGAAACTTTTGAGTAATTATAAGCCGTCTTTTGAGAATTTGGGTATTATACAAAGGACTTGTTCAACAAATTTTGTTTTAATTTGAAAGTCTCTGAGGCTTACGCCTCACTATAAAAACGGCCCCGGCGTACGCCCCGAATTGTTGGGCTTACTCCTCTTGAGACTTTCGCCCCACACCATCACCTTGGGGCGTTTTTGGTGCGCCTCGCCCCAGAGCTCGCCCAGAAAACGCCTTTTAAAACATTGGGTGAGAGAATTAGCTCTCGTTTCCTTATATGATCTTGCGTAATTCTCGCCTTATGAACTAGCTTTTAGAGCCGAGTTAGGCATAAGGTTCGTTTTATTATTAATAATAATATCGTGAAGGTCTAGTAGAAATTTCTAATGTTGCACGTCACATGTTTTAACTCTACGGCATACAAAAGCCTGCTATTTAAGTAGCGAATGGTAGATTTTTTTACCCATTATTACTGAATTTAGAACAGTGCACTACTATCCATTGGTAATTGAAAAACAAAAAAAAGTGCCTAATCAAGGAATAACTTTATTGGTTATATGATTCCATTCTTTTACTGACCTGTCATTTGCTGATACATGAAGGTGGTGCATAAGTGCATATCATGTCTTCATCTAGGAGCCAAGCCTGTAATTTTTTTCTGTTTTCTGAAATATGGCCTGACAAGCATCCTGTATTTCTGTAGAGTAGCTACTTTGCAGTATGCATGATGGGCCTGTTTAAACCTTTCATTCTACTTTGGTTTTTTATTAGACTGATGAAGTCTCTTTAAACAGCAGTAATGATGTCGCACTGATCTTTTACTTCCGACTAGTTCAAGGACATTCATACGCTCATCGTAAGGAAAACATGCATGTGACTATAAGTTTTCAGTAAAGATATGTAACTTCATGTACATCTCTGTCGAAGATCTTTGTGCTTGATCACATAACTAAAACAAATAAAACCTGAAGTTCACGTAATCCTCTTGGATATCGCACCTGATTTTCTGCTTGTTTATCCCTGGTTTCTAGGGGTTGTTATTGGTGATGTCCAGATATTATCCATTCTACACTGTAGTACTTAACCCTGAGGGGTAGCTCAACTAGTAAAAGCCAGTGGCACAAAGTGCTACAGGTCGCTAGTTCGAGTCCCCGCAGGGCCACTGGAGGCATTACAAACCGGCCTCGTCTCCAGGGCCCCGTGGAACTAGTCGGGCACCCGCCCATAAAACAGCGGGACCCGGTGGGTACAGCTAGTCGGATTCGCAACTGGTAAAGGCCAGTGACACAAAGTGCTACAGGTCGCTAGTTCGAGTCCGGAAACCACGTGCTAATTAAAAAAAATACACTGTAGTACTTGTTGGAAAGCAAAATAATGAACCTTAATGGACGAAGCTGACACTATTATGTAGTCAATACCATGCCTCACTCAAGATCCATTAAGCTGACACTGTTACATAGTCAGTACCATACATCACCCAAGATCCTCTGTCCCGCTGTTTTGTGTCGTAAGCTTAGTTCTGATAGTTTATATAAGCAGTTTCAGTAGTTTATATAAGTAGTTGCAATATTCTTTTATCCTAAGCCTATGGTCTACCGAAAACAACCTCTGTGCCTCCTTAAAGGTAGGGGTAAGGTTTGCGTATTCTCCCCACTCGTGGAATTACATTGGATTTCTTGTAGTTGCAATATTCTTTTATATATGTTCTCTGTGTCATCGTGCCCTACGGTATGAGGTGCTTGAGACTTCTATTCGACCTTGAAGAAAAAAGGACAGTAAACAAAACGTAAAGACAAAAAAGAGGAATCTTAGATGCTTTGGTATGACTGCAGTCAAGGGGTTTGCATGGGCATAAAGAGAGTGGAAATTACAGTTTAAGTTGTTTTTGATTCTGGTGCCTCTTCAAGAGCTTGGTAACTGGTTTTCTTCCTAGGATAAAAATGAAACACTTACAGAAGACGGCTTGAAGAGTATCAAAGAGTATGAAATAAAGAACCCACTTTAGCACTTAAGCTCTCATCCTTTAGACCTTTACTGTAGTAGTGTTAAACTAGAAAGCCTATGACTAATTGGGGATATCGCTTCCTCTACTCGGTTGACTACATTGACATTTTTTTTTGGAGATTTCAATAGTTAATACTATTCCCATTATTAGAAATTTTAGTCTCATGCTCTCTCCTTTTATTCTTAATTTGGCAGATCTGCACTCAATTGGTGGATTGGTGCCTCTTCTTGGTTACTTAAAAAACTCCCATGCAAACATTAGAGCCAAAGCGGCGGAAGTTGTAAGTACAATTGTTCAGAACAATCCGAAGAGCCAACAACTGGTTATGGAAGCTAGCGGCCTAGAACCTCTTCTCTCAAATTTCACCTCAGATCCTGATGTTACTGCCCGCACTAAAGCTCTTGGTGCAATCTCAT
>MU673574.1:280011-298140 GCA_026770625.1 Nicotiana glauca | reverse complement strand
ATTACTACACCCCGGGAAGGGATATAATAAAAGGAAGGAGTTTTTCCAATTTAAGGACAGTTGGAACGGGATTTATTTATTTAATTTCAGAGTCGCCACTTGGGAAATTAATGGTGTCCCAAGTCACCGGTTGAATCCCGAACTGAGGAAAGCTTGACTCTGTAAACAGTCCGCGAACCAGAAATCCAGATAAGGAATCCTGTTAACCCGGGAGAAGGTTTTAGGCACTCCCGAATTCCGTAGTTCTAGCACGGTCGCTCAACTGTTGTATTTGTTTTTATCTGATTTCTATATATGTTCATTTTTATGTGCATTAATATTCAGCTTTATTATTTAATTTTTACAAGAATTGCAACGTCGTGAAAATGTATTTTGACCACACCGTACCAGTATGGCTGTGGTTTTTTAACACATTTCGACTTCGTTGAGATTTGGATTTGGGTGACATAAATGTGCACTCGTATTAGGAAGGTAATGTTATTACAAATCGTGCCTAAAATATCTACGTCTATGTTAACTTTGGGAAAGACCGTGAAATTTGCTAAACGGTCCCTCCAAATCTAAGATTTTATAACAATTTATTTGAGGGCCCCGCAATTGTATATTTGAAGTGGCGAGGCTCGTCTCATTTTTTGTTAAAGGCCATACCTAACGTATACTATATTTTCTATGTGTGCCGTCTCTAATAACGAAAGAGAAAATCTTAATTGTTTATTATTACCTAATAGTTTTTGCATTTTTGGGGCCACGAACTCATACAAGTCCAGGCTTTAATTCCTATTGGGCTTGACTGCAGCCCATGTATCAATATTTAAATTCAGCTGAGACTTAAACTTATCCATTCGTCTAAATGTTGGGCCTTGTGGCCCAGAACGGTCTACCTTCAGTATCATATGACCAGGCCCATGTATAGCTATCACACTTACTGAATTTGGGCCTTTCATTGAGGCATCAATCCAAAACTAACACCAAACAGAATACAATTTTTACTTTATTTTCAGATTGTCACGATTTTAATTCAAATTCAGACTAATTTATATTCTTAACTACCAGAAGATTTCCTTTATTTAAATTCAAGTACCTATTAATTCTGTTTTTATCAGTTCTAATATCATTTAAAATAGAATCTAGGGAAAACGACTGAGATTTCAAAGTCAAAACAGAATAGTATTGTATTATGAAAACCGTTTTACTAGCATTTGAAATTATTTCTCTAACACTAATTATTAATTGCAATTATGATTGAATTATTTCGAAATTAAGATATCAACGCAGAAGAAATACCAAAGTGATCTTAACTTTCAGATTCTAATTCATATTTAAGTTTCAAGTGGAACAGCTATAAACTTGCAAACTTTCAACTAATTATGTATTTAAACTGATCTGTTATTTTCAGAAGAAAACGCTACAGATGTATACAACTTCAGAGTTATAACCGGAAATCTAAATTCAATTATTACTTTTAACCTTTTAATCTACTATTTTATCCGAAATCCTATTAGTTATTGAAATTACATAACCTAAGACATACTAATACCAGATCTATCATGACATAGTTCAAAGTACAGTCCAGTCCAAGTTTAATTACAAATTAAACTATTCCTAACGAATACATATTTTTCTAATTAAATTCTACATATATCATGATTCAGTTACATGTAAAGGAAAATCAGAGACGAATGATGTCTAAAGGAACAACTTCATTTTTTCTTCAACATTATCAATACAGCTTCACAGTCATGTGAATTAGAGAATTTACCTGGAAATAAGATGAAGAAATCAATGAGAATCTACTCAAATCAACAGAAAAACAGGATCAGCAATGGCAATTAACAGCAAATCGATCACAGCTTCAACACCAATAGAATTGACCCAGCGACTAACAGATAAAACCAGTAGGAATGATAGACCAACAGAAAACCAACACTTGAGAGATTTGTTCAAATTCCTATCGCAACTATCAACCAGATCAATATAACTTTCAGATTAACCTCAGAAATCAATGTAACAGTAGGAGTTTTTAACTGTTTTTTGATATTTTTTTGGAGTTTTAATGGGAATTGGTGAGAGATCTAGATCGAAAATGGCAGAAAAACTGTTTAGTATATATCAGATTTTTTCTCAATTCTCTAAACTTCAAAACTTATTAAAGGAGGCCACATGAGGCCTATTTATAGAGTGTAAGGGAGGGAAATTTGAATTTCAGATTTACATTATTAGTCCCTCCCTTTATTTCAATTTAACCCCTTGTTATTTTGTTAACTAATCTGTTCCAACCCCTTTATTAATACATAATTTCCCCTTTTCCCCATCTAGAATGTTCTATTTTATTGCTTTTACCCTTCTACCCCCACCTCTAAGTGATTTTCACTGCATTATCCTTTTGTTATGCCTGAAATGCCCTTAATCCCTTAAGTATTTTACAATTAAACCACTTAGTATTCCCAAATCTGCCCTCACTCCCTTAGGATTATTACATTTAAACCAACCATTATTCCCCAAACTAACCCTGATTCCAAACCCTTTTTACCCTTTACTGCCCTTAACCCCAATACTAATGACCAACCAGCTATAACCAATCGTCCTTAACAATATTAATTTTAACAGAACAGCATTACTCTAATAATACTAATTAGAATCATAAACCCTAATTTCTAACATGAATTCCAATAACCCTAATTTTAACATGTCACAGAAATCAATTACAACAATAATATTGGAAAGCTATCAAAACTATTAATAATCCAAACAAAAGTAACAAAATAGAAACCCTAATCAATATCAAAACACAGAAAAGTCTTGAAATTTATTTGTTATCAATATCAATTTAGATGAATTTAGACAGTCTAAGAAAAAATCAAGAAACAGATACAAAGAACAGACATGCATACAAAACTAGAAAAATTAGAAAGAAAGAAAAACAAAATGAACACTCAGAAAAATTGAAATACAAATCAAAGGAAATGAAAACTTAGCTTTTTCTTTTATTTCTTCCGATAAACTCGTTTTTCTTCTATTTCTTTTACAAAATCATCTTCTAATGCCCAGAAGACCTTTTCTTGAAATTTTTAAGTGCCGGCAGACTCTTTTTGGTTTTCCAGGGATCTTTGAGGATCAATATTGTCAGAAGTAGGTAGAGGAGGGTTAAAGGAAGATCTGGTATGGTTTTGGCTTGATTTGGATAGACCGTCGTTCACCGGAGTAGGTTCCGGCGAACTATTTTTCAAGATTCGAAGAGTTTGGGTTTTATTCGAGACAAACGGGTTAGAGGGGTGTAATAAGGAGGCTGAGGGCTATCTAAGGTGTTAAGGGTGAAAGCACTGGCATAGGTTGTGTTCGCCGGAGTAGGGTTCCGGCGACACAAAAACTGATATTCGAAAGGTTCAGGCCTGATTCGAGGGAAACTAGTTATGGGGGTGAGGAGAGGAAGTTCAGAGCTTTCTAGGGTGTTCATGGCGAGGTCAACAGAGATGGTTATGTCTCCCGCCGGCGAGGGTTCCGGCGAGAGTTTGAGAGAAGGGGGGGGGGGCTAGGGTTTGGTAGTCTAAGATGATGAAGATGAAATGAGGCGAAGTATAGGGTTATACCGTATTAAAGAACTCCTAATATCTTGAACCGTTGGGTTAAGAAAATCAACGGTTGGGATCTCCTGGCTTTGAGACGACACCGTATGGCTTAAATGCCGACTGAATCTTAGCTGTTGGATAAATTGAATAGACGACTCAGATCTTATGTTAATAGACGACGTCGTCTTTTTTTATTAAATGGCCTTTACCATGGTCCGTTGGATCAAACAAATGAATGGACAAGATTGACGACTCAATACGTCATCATTTCTATTTTTGACGGTTCTTGTGACATGACCGTTTGATCATGTAATTCAATGGTCCAGATCTCTTTTACATTTATTGGCAACCGGGTATTTCCCCCTTTGGGCCTGGAATAATTGGGCTGGGGTATTTTATTTTTGGGCTACTGACTTTAATATAACTCCTGTATTAGCCCAAATTATTTGTACTTGTATTGTATTTTGTATTTTTATACTTTCTTTTGTATTTTGTATTTTATTTCTTTTGTATTTTTGTGTTTATTTCTTTTTATATTATCATTTCTTTTTGTATTTTCTCTTCTTTTATTTTTTTGATTTTGCTAATTTTTAAAACTAATTAATTTCTACTTTTATGGTAATTTTCAATTAAAAACATAAAAAATGCTATTTTGATTTTTATTTAATTTGTTCTCAAAATGTATTAATACCAAAATTGCAAAATTAAAATCCTAATGCATATTTTTTGTATATATATTTTTTTATGAATTATTATGCAACTAATTAACACAAAAAATGCCACAAATATTAACAAAATTTATAAATTATTTTGTTTGAATTTTTAGGAATAATTTGCTTAGGGCAAAAATCACGTGCTCACAACACACACTTCACTTTAAAAACTCTCTTTCTCTCTTGGCTCTGTTGTTACTTGTGTTATGGGAAATTTGCTTACTTTCTTTCTGCATTTGCTTCCTTACTAGTATGTTCTGATTAATCTTCTGCATAAACAAAAACATGTTTATTTGTTATTTACTGCACTCTTGCATGTTCCCCGTTTGTGTTTAATCGAGTTTTATTCCTAAGCATGTTATAATCTGCCCCGTTTTCTTTTTTCTGAATTTGTGTTTCCCTTATGTATGAATTCTATCAGTCACTTATGAATCCCAAACCCCACATCCCCAATATGTTTGGTATCTTTGGTTTGCTTGGGGCATGGCAGCATTGGACATTGTTGTGCATGACCCAAACCTGATTCCCTGGAATCATAACCTCCATATGCTGTGTGTTTTGGCTGGTTTATGGGCATGCCAGTTTCACTTATTGCTGTACATATACATACTTGATCTCTTTCAGGGTCATATGCCATCTGTATTGTATTCCCACACCCCTGCCCCTTTGTGCACTTGCTGATACTGCATAATTTTAGCTACTATTTTTCAAACCAACCTTATCCCCCTACTGCTCTTAGCCCAGTTTTTAAACAACTTTCTGCTCCTGCACTTCCACTCTACTTTTAGACTTAGGTTCTTCCCCTCTTGTGTGAGCCTTGCTTTGGGTCCCATGAGCTCCCTATGAACTTGGGCACATAAGGGTTGATTTTTCCACACTGCACTACCTGGTTATGAAACTTGGGTGTGAGCACTTCCCGGGGTCCTCTTGAGACCCTTAGGGAACTTTGACATATTCAAGTCTGAGAAAGGCTTTGAAACAATGGCATCTTAACGCAGTTTATTCCATAGCTCAAGGAGGAACCAAGAATCAAGCTTCCTCTAGTTGTATTTTTTTAATATATTTTCTGATGTAATTTAGTATTCCTGGTTTGTAATAATTTGTAATAAACACTTGGGGTTGGCTCGTGAAAAAATGGTTAGCTAATTATGCATGATCAAGGGTAGAAAACACGCTTATAATATTGCTTTTAATTTTGCATATTCAAACTGCATTTAGAAACCATGTCTATAGGATCTTGCACGCAACTAAGCATTTAGAAACCATGTCTATAGGACTTACTTTAAATCCTGCATGTTCAAATTCACCTCTAGATAACCTACCTATATGGATTATTAAAAATTCTGCATGTTTGGTCACATTTAGATATCATGTATCTTAGGATCCACCAAGTTATAATCTGGTATCATGTTTGTAATGTTAAAATCAGTATAATATATAGAAATCATGCCTATTGGAATTTCTAAGTAAAAACCTACCTGTTTCCATTGTCATTTAGATATTATGTCTATAAAGGTTTAAAATTCGCAAAACGGATACTCTCGTCTGCAAGATCTGAAACTAGTCTAATTTTAAACTCGTCTACTCTGAACCAGTTTTTAAGTAACTTAATCTCTTTTATTAACATGAATTAGCAGGTATGCCTATAGGATCTCAGACCATTCGTTTTAAATTGTTACTACTCTTCCACCTTTAGAATCTGCAATAGATATCATGTTCCTAAGATCTTACCACAACACTTAGGCAAGCCTTAGGTAATAATAATAAAAACTGAACACACCACTGTTAATTGTTAAGTGCTACAACCAGCAGGCAGGCATGATTCATTTTTCCTAACTGAGTCATGTAATAAACCAGGCCTGCTGTAGCAACAATAATCTCCTTTCCTTAAGTATTTTTTTAAAATCAGACTTTGCTTGTTGTTTGAGTCATGCTATTGGATTACTTTGTTTGATGAGGTATATATGAGCCTTCAGTGTTTATGTGCTTCCCCTTAAATGTGCAGTCTTTATATGTTTTGTATGTCGCCTTAGATTTTTTCACCTTTGAAACTCCAAGTCAGCCTAATATCCCTCCTTTTAGGAATAGTAGTCTTAAGTGCCTCCGGGACTGATATGAATGGGGCGGGTAAAAGCATGCAATAATGGTCGAGACCAATCCGCGCTTTAGTACCTTAGACGGGGTGGGAAAGGGTAGATATGGATATAATGACCGGTGCGTTAATACCACGTGTAGCCCCTCTTCTGAGGAGTGATTACCAGGTATTGCATTGATGTGATCCATATTTTAAATAAAACCTAGGACCCCCTTCCTTTATTTTCCGTTTCTTTTAAAGCATTGCAACTCCTTGTTTAAAAACCAGCCTTTTAATTACGCTTTCAAACTTTGTTTACTTTAAAACCATTGTGTATTAAAATCACCTCTTATTTGAGCCTTATCTGTTTATAGATTGATTGCACATCAAATTCACAAAGAACTATCTGGCTGGGAACCACACTAGTGGATCTTGAGGGGTGCCTAACACCTTCCCCTTAGGATAATTTCAAGCCCTTACCCTATCTCTGTTATCAAGCAAAACTTAGAAATGAACCTTGAAGGTGTCCTAATTCACCATAGATCATTAGGTAGCGACTCTTTAAAAAAAATTCAAACCCAATTTCCAAAAGGAATGAGTTGTCTTACATCCAAAATGTCATTAACTCGATTCTCCCGATGCGGGGAGGGAAAAAAGCGGGCGCGACAGCATGGTGACTCTGCTGGTGATAATTACGCTTTTACCATTTTAGATTGTACTTGTGAATTTTTACTTTCCCTTCATACGCAATTACCTATTTAAATTTCTTTAAGCATTTAATTTCCTTTAAAAAAAACTAACTTATCTCTTCTTTCCTTTTATTTATTGCTACTTTACTGTTATAAACTGTTGTATTTACTGCTTTCCTAACATACTGTACATGACAACATGCTTCTTAATTGTTGCATAATCATGCTCAGCATCATATTCCACTCGTGCAAACAAATACCATAGTAACACTTATAATGAGTGGTTGCGCTCTTCCTATATTATTACCCCCTAAATTCGGAAAGGCATATTTGGGGTAAAACCAGTCGATCAATGGTATAGTCGACGGATCCGTGCCTTCCTCCTCGAATTGTCTGCTCAAGGGTACCAGTCTAAAACCCTATATAAACCTTACTCTGCTCAAATTGTGCATGCATCATGGTCAAACCTAGCTGGGTCAGTTATGTTGTCCACATAATGATCTTTTAAGATAGCCTTGTCCAAAGTCCACTGGGTTTCCCTAAACCCAAATGGACATTACCATGTTCTGTGCATTTATTTGGAGAACTAAAAATACGTCATGCTAATTGTTGGTATTAATAGTCGAGTCCGGTGGAGGTAAGGGCCTAACCTTATTTGTCTTGCAGAAATATGAGCCACGAAGTCCTTAGATTCGGCATGGTCACCAACATCCATCCAAGCTTGCTAAGATGGTGGAGGGATCTTCACTTTAGTGATCTAACTCTCATCCGAAATTATCTGGGAAATCTAGCATCCCTTTTGGAGATCCAACCCAATAACAAGATCATAGAGGCTGCTACACTGTTCTGGGATTGTGAAAGAGTTGTGTTCCATTTTAGGGACATTAAAATGACACCCCTATTAGAAGAGATAGGAGGGTTAGCCGGTCTAGTCTGGGAAACTCCGAGTCCGTTGATGCCTCTGAACCATAATGGCAGGGGTTTCCTCAAAATGATGGGTCTAAAGAAGAATCTAGAGTTGACATGTTTGAAAGAATCCTACATCCCCTTTGACTATTTATATGAGAGGTACGGTCACAACAAATCCTACCGTACCTACCCGGATGAGTTTGCCATTACATCTTTGGGATACATTCATCGAAGGGTCTTCGTATTTATGTTTTGTTTCCTGGGGTTGATCCTGTTTCCAACAAAGAAAGTAAAGATCCACACCAGGCTTGCCATGGTAACTAAAACACTTATGGAAGGGATTGGCGGGCAACCATTCAGCATTGTGCCCATGATAATTGCGTATATATACCGAGCCTTGGAGAAGTGTCAACAAGGTGCAAAACACTTCGAGGATTGCAATTTGCTACTTCATCTCAGGCTTATGGAGCACCTCCAAAGGGGTGAATACTGACAAGAGATCTAGCGAAGGGACTGGGATGACCATATCGCTTTCCATCATCCAAAGCGAATGAATTACATGCCCAATATATTCGCTCAACCAGAATATGCCAAAGGATGGGTAGAGCTATTTGATAACCTAACCGAAGAACAGGTCCAATGGATGTTCGAGTGGTTTCTGACCGAGTAATTCATCACCCAATCCAAAAATGCACCTTTTCTGATACTGATTGGTCTGAGGGGAACATATCCTTACGTCCCTCTCTGAGTTGTAAGATAAGCCGGTAGAAAACAAGTTATACCCAGGGTTGACAAGATGAGTCATTTTCGAGCTGCCTTCCAGGATGATGATAGTCCTTACAAATGCCAAGCTCAGCATATGTGGCATTGCAAGATCATAATGGGGTGAGATCATCGAGCTAGACAAGTATCATGCTAGTTGCGCTCCTTTCTACTCAGGGTGATCGGAAGATAATCATAATGGTCTGGGTTAGCCAGGGTTTGCCCGAGGTCACAGAATCATAGATAAAAGGGCCGAGACACAGGTCAAATATAATCAACCGCACAAGAGGATCTAGGAGTACGAAAGCGAGCACCGCGAAATACAAGAGTCCAACCATAAGCTAATTGAGGAATGGAAGGAAATGGATGTCAGTGCCAACAAACTACTGGGATACTTGGAACGAGGCATAGTGGAGTTAGAGAAAACGTTTCTCAAAAGGCTCGAGGATTGCCAAAATGCTGAAGGAACCAATGGTGGACACCTAGCCAGGGCCTACCTATTGCTGGGACTTCGCGAGTTGGGAAAGCTGTTCGACGGAGCCAGGGATGCCGAATCTAGGGAAGGTCCTTCTGGGACCAAGTAGATAGGAAATTTTCTTTTCGTTTTATAAAGTGTAACAAGGCCAATGGCCATTAGTGATTTTCATTTCCTATTTATTTAGTATCAATCTAGGATTTGTCTATTTTTTTATCAATGAAATGAGGCATTTAGAATCCTAAGTTCTCCAAATCAACTTGTCGCTAGACCTACCTCGGGCACAACGAGGCTCCCAAATTATGACTTGCTTTATATTCCTGCACTATGTGTTTAAATATTGCAACATTTTTTATGATCCTCACTAACTTGGTTACCTTTTTGTTTTTATTTTGTTATTCCCCTCCCCAAAGGTTAGTTCTCTCTAGCAACATCATCCTATTCCACAAGATCCAAGGGACCTCTACCCACTCCTTCTCTAAGTCCTGTTAAGAACAAGAATAAGGGCAAAATGGAAGATTTGAAAGTCAGAAAGGAGATCACAATAGCAGAGGCCATTGATGTCCATGGTATTCGGGTTCCAAATGAAAATGTGCCACAACTCGAGCAGAAATTGCTGAAGTTTCAAGAATAGCTTGATCAAGTTCGGAACCTAGCCAATCTATCCTTCTCCCTTAGCACTCCAGACACTATCTTCCCTAACGGCCAAAATCCCACACCTCCACAAAAGCAACCATAGCGTCCCACTATCCCAACAAAGAACCAATGCAACACTTGCCAAACTCCAAACAACAATCCGTTACTCATCCCAGAACCATAAAACTCCGCAATTGACCACTTCCACACCCACAACAACCCCATTTACGTGGAGACCGTGCCACTCTCCACACAACCTATATCTTGCACCCCTAAGTTCGAGGAAAAGGATTTACTCATCAGGGACTTTGCTGAAGAGCTTAAGAAATTGACTAGCCGAATCCAAGGTGTCGAGGGAAGTAAAGGTATTGAAGGGTTGAACTTTGAAGATCTCTACATACAACCAGATGTTGAATTGCCTGAGGGGTACAAACCTCCCAAGTTCGAGATGTTTGGCGGTACATGTGATCTGAGGGTCCATCTAAGAACATACTGTGACAAGCTGGTCGAAGTAGGAAAGGACGAAAGGATCTGTATGAAACTATTCATAATGAGTCTGAAGGGAGATGCACTATCCTGGTACATCAACCAGGATCCTAAGAAATGGTCAAACTGGGTAGGACAAGTTAAGGTTTAACACAGAAAATGTGCCAGATGTATTCTACATTCAGAATCTGAAGAAGAAGCCTACAAAAACATTTCACGAGTATGCTACTCGCTGGAGGTCGGAAGTCGCTAAGGTCAGACCTGCTTTAGAGGAGGAACAGATGAACAAATTCTTTGTCCGGGCCCAGGACCCGCAGTATTATGAACGACTAATGTTGATTGAAAATCATAAGTTTTTCGACATTATCAAGCTGGGCGAGTGAATTGAAGAAGGTATTAAAAGCGACATGGTTATAAATTTCAAGGCCTTGCAAGCCACAAATAAGGCCTTTCAGTCTGGCGGTGTGTCTAAGAAGAAGGATGTGGGGGCCTTTATGGTTGTACAAATGACCAAGTTTCCCCTCAAATAACAAACCTACCCTATACCTCCACTCACATATCAGTCAGCTCCAAACTACCAAGCACTTTCCTACCAAACCCCAGCACCAACCTATCAGTCACCTCCGCCTCCCACGTATCAACCTACCTCGCCCAGATATTCCCAACCCGCACATGTATACCAAGCCTACAATGCGCAACCATCTCATTACCAATCACTCCCGACACGCCAAAACTTTTCTAGGCCCCGATCTCACTTTGATCGGAGGCCCCAAAAGCAATACACAGCCATTGTCGAACCTATTGATTAGCTATATAGGAGACTCAAAACTGCAGGTTATGTCACCCCCATCCCTGATTCAACCCCTGAGAATCCTTCTCAATGGGTCAACCTAAATAAATCTTGTGCATACCATTCTGGCATGAAGGGACACACCATCGATGAATGTCTCTCTCTAAAGGACAAGATACAGTCCTTAATTGACAACAAGGTCATTGTAGCAAAGGAAGCCACTTCGAATGTTTGCAACAACCCCTTACCAGATCACAACCGCGAGGATGTTTACGTGACTAAAATAGAGGATGATTGGGATCCCGAGGGATCCATTAATTTGATCGCAGAATGTGATGATCTAAAGAAGACATCAGTTACTCTTAACCCCATCATGGTCTAGATTCAACCATCCGAGGTCACTGAGGTAGACGTGTCTATCCCGCTTGAGTTTGATGCAGCACCATCAGTCAAAGCACTGGCACTGTTCGAGGTTACGATTTTATCACCCAAGGAACATGTCCTATTTGAATTAAAGGTAGTCGCACCAATTCCAGTGGTGATGATTGCCATGCCGTCATTCCATACAAAAGTTATTCCTTGGGATTATATGGCCGAGGCTAGGAGGAAAGGCAAATTCAGGTTCAAAGAGACTATTACGGCACAGGGTATGACAAGGACTGGAAGAGTCTATACCCCGGAGCACTTAGTTGAGTCAAGTAAGCAAGCTTCCAACCAACCACTCATCATTGAAACTGGTCCATATGACCTTTGGAGGAAGATACATGCCAAGGGGTATTTAGTAATTTACCAACTAAACAAAACGCCAGTATAGATATCTATCCTCTCATTGCTGTATAACTCTAAAACACACAAAAATGCTCTGTTGAAGGTGTTGAGTGAGGCATACGTGTCGAGTAATATCACTGGCAGAGAAATGGCCAATATGGTGGGACAAGTGTTGGAAAGCCATAAAATCACTTTCTATGAGGACGAGCTGCCGCCTTAAGGGTTGGGTCACAACAAAGCATTGCATATCACCGTGTAAGGTGAAGACTACTTCATTACTAGGATCCTGATTGATAAGGGCTCTAGACTTAATATATGTCCATTGATAATAATCAAAAAGCTGGGTAAACGATTGCACGAGATAAAAGAAGAAGCGATCAACGTGAAAGCTTTTGATGGTTCTCATAGGTCCCACTATCGGTGAGATTAGCATGTGTCTACAGATGGGACCGACTTGGTTCGAGGTTGACTTCCAAGTGATAGATGTGTCAGCATCCTACATCCTACTATTAGGATGCCATTGGATTCATTCTACAAGGACTGTGGCTTCAACACTGCATCGGGCCATGAAATTTGAATGGAATAACCGGGAAGTGATCATTCACGGTGACGGCAGTAACCTTATATACAGTCGTCAGACCATTCCAGCAATAGGTGGAAGAAGAAAGTTAGGTGGAGAGACCTACCATCACATCGAGTGAGTCAATGCTGTTGACAAATATAAATGGTGGAACAACAAGATCGAGAGTATATTGAACTGGAGTGGGTACGAACCTGGCAAAGGTCTTGGCAAGAACCTCTAGGGGATTGCTAAACCCATAAAACTCAAGAAGCACCGCACTACTTTCGGTCTGGGATACGAGTACACTTTAGAAGAATTTAACAACTGGTCGCCACCATGGTGCGGTCCTTACTATTCGCTAGAATAGCCAATACTACCTTTGGAGCAGACTTTCCAACAGGCTGACATTATTTTTGGGACAGACGAAGAGGAAGAACTTGCTGCGATGAAAAACTTTTTCTTAGAAGACAATGACATGGACTGCTGTATTGTTTTTGAGGAGGAGGGGGAGGAAGGCCCTTCCATACAAGGTGTGAGTAGAGGAGCATACCTCAACAATTGGACCATCAGGACCACCAGAGCCCGACGAGCCTCGGGGTAGCAAGGCTAAACAAACATCATGCACTGTTTTTATTTTTACTAGATAATATTTTCTTTTCGCATTTTGATTTTTGTAATAAGATCTTCAATGTTCAAAACAACTATGGAATTTATCAAAGCATTTTGATTTTTTCTTATGAATCAACACCTTATTATTTTTCTCTCATTAGTTTACTTGCACAACATTACTATTACTTATCTTGATGAACCAATGACCGTGACATGCAATGAGACAACGCAACAAACAGACATTGATTCAGAAGAAAATGACATACAAGAGGAGATCATTAAAGAAGTTGAGAACTTTGAAAATCGACCTGAGTCCAACCTGGACGAAACAGAAATTTTTAACCGGGGAGACAGAGAATGTCAAGGAAACACGAATCAACGTTCATTTTTTGCCATCGGAAAAGAAGGAATACACCGAATTTCTAAAGGAATATGAGGACATATTCGCTTGGTCATATGATGACATGATTGGTCTAAGTACATCTATTGTGGCCTATAAATTGTCAACCGATCCGACATGTCCGTCGGTAAAGCAGAAGCTCAGGAAGTTCAAACTTGATATGAGTTTGAAAATCAAGGAAGAGGTTACAAAGCAAGTCAAAGCTAAAGTTCTCAGGGTATTTGAGTATCCTACAAGGTTAGTTTCAAAGGAGTCGGCATAGGAGCAGTCTTAGTGTCAGAAACCAATCAGCATTATCCGGTGTCTTCCAAACTCAGGTTCCCCTGCACCAACGATATGGCCGAGTACGAAATAATGAGTTCGCCGATGCATTGGCTACCCTATCATCTATGATACATCATCGAAATAAGAATTTCATTGATCACATTCCAGTGAAAATTCATAATCAGCTAGCTTACTGAGCCCGTATTGAAGAGGAAGCAGACGGAAAGCCTAGGTTTCATGATATCAAGAAATATTTGGCAAAAGGAAAGTACCCAGAGCTTGCCAACCATACTCAGAAATGCACACTTCGGAGATTGTCCAACAACTTCTTTCACAGCGGAGGAATCCTGTATAGGAGGACTCCTGATTTGGGATTACTAAGGTGTGTCGACGCAAAGGAAGCATCCAAGCTGCTAGAGGAAATTCATGCTGGGACCTGTGGTCCACATATGAACGGGTTTGTCTTAGCAAAGAAGATACTCCGGGCTGGTTACTTTTGGATGACTATGGAAACAAATTACATCCAATATGTCCAGAAATGCCATCGCTATCAGATACATGCAGACATAATAAAGGTACCCCC
The DNA here is from genome assembly GCA_026770625.1 of Nicotiana glauca. Taxonomy (NCBI): domain Eukaryota; kingdom Viridiplantae; phylum Streptophyta; class Magnoliopsida; order Solanales; family Solanaceae; genus Nicotiana; species Nicotiana glauca. The sequence continues at coordinate 283,854 of MU673574.1, read as the reverse complement.
AAGTGAGCTCAACGCAACAAGCTCACCATGACCATTCGCCGCCTAAGGAATAGATGTTATTGAACCAATCGAGCTTGCTTCTTCCAATGGACACAGGTTCATCCTAGTGGCAATTGACTACTTCACCAAGTGGGTCGAAGCAACATCTTACAGGGTAGTGACTAAGAAAGTCATGGCAGACTTCGTTCACGACCGGATTGTTTGCTGATTCGGGATCCCAGAATCAATCATTACTGATAATGGCTCCAATCTCAACAGCGACTTGATGAAATCTATGTGTGAAACCTTCAAGATCAAGCACAAAAATTCTACAACCCAGAGGCCCCAAATGAACGGAGCTGTGGAAGCCGCCAATAAAAACATCGAGAAAATATTGAGGAAGATGATAGAGAAGCATAAGAAGTGGCACGAGAAGTTATCATTTGCTCTATTAGTGTATTGCACCACAGTCCACACGTAAACTGGGGCAACCCCCTATATGCTGGTATATGGTACAGAAGCTGTCATTCCCCCCGAAGTAGAAATTCCTTCCTTAAGGTTCATACAGGAAGCCGAGCTCAACGATGTAGAATGGGTGAATAGTCGTTACGAGAAGATAGCTCTCATAGATGGGAAAAGAATGAACGCAGTTTGTCATGGTTGACTTTATCAGAATAGAATGTCCAGAACCTTCAACAAGAGAGTCAAACCAAGGTAATTCACACCAGGGCAGTTGGTATTAAAGAAAATTTTTCCACATCAGGATGAAGCCAAAGGGAAGTTCTCTCCCAACTAGCAGGGTCCATACATGGTTCACCGGGTTTTGACAGGAGGAGCCCTCATACTTGTATAAATGGATGAAAAGATTTGGCCAAAGTCAATTAATTCAGATGCAGTTAGGCGTTACTATGTGTAATCTCCATGTTTTCCCTATATGATGTAAATTGAACTACGTCTGACCTGATTCCCATTTAAGAGGGGATACGTAGGTAGCCTTATAGGTTTGGTCACAATTAAATAAAATTTTCATTTACCCCAAAATTGGAAACTGGGCATAATTTTGAGGAGGACCCTCATAAATCCGAAGTAATTTCAGCCGATTGTCGCACGAGCAGCAGTCAGAAAAGTTAACCAATCAAACAGGGGCAAAATTTTAAGGGCTAGAAATTATCTCGAGGGGAAGGTGTTAGGCACCCCTCAAGATCCACTTAGTATGGTTCCCGGCCATGCTACAATTGCAACTTTAAATAACAAGTAAGCAAATAAAGTTCTCAAATAGAAGGGAATTTTCGCATACTATTACAAGTAAATTGATATCTTGAACAAAATAAAGAAAGCAGAAATTTTAAGGAAATAGTTCGAACGAAAAAATAAAACAAGGTTAAAAGGAAAGGGGGTCCTAGGTTTACAAACAATATGTATCACATCAATGCAATACCCTGTAGTCACTCCTCAGAGAGGGGTTACATGTGATATTAGCGCACCGGTCATCATATCCATATCTACCCTTTCCCACCCCGTTAAGGTATTAAGCGCGAAATAGTATCGTTACTTATTGCATGCTAGTACCCGCCCCAATCCTATCAGTCCCGGAGGCATTTGGGACTACTAGTCCTAAAGGGAAGGGAGATTTGGCTTTTCAGAGTTTTAAAAGGATAAAATTCTAGGGCGACAATCAAAACATATAAGGCAGGAATGGGAGAACGCATAACAGTTAAAAAAAGCTCAAACAGGCCTCCTCACTTAAAGAAACAAATTTATTAGCATCTCTTATAAATACTGGTTATGGTCTGAATTAAATTTAAAGCGTTAGGGTGGGCTGATTTATCACATATTTCTCAGATGAGATGTCCAAATTAGGCCCCCCTTGGTTGTAATTATCAAAGACTGATGCAGTTAATTCATTATCTAATGGCTGGCCTAGGTGAAACCTATATGCATGATATCTAACAATGCTTACTCTGATTTTAAAGAAGGATTACTATTTAAAAAGAAAAGATCTGCAGATATTAAACAACATTACTACTTATTTTAGACTTGTCGACTATCCAGATTCAGTTAATTACTCCTGTAGGCATGCTTTCTAAGCATTGTTGGTTTTAAAACAATTATGAAAGTGCAGGAGTCCTATAGACATGGTATCTAGAATTCAATTGATTATTATTTAACCTATAACTATTTGCCTAATGATAGATGTATATACAGAAGCGCAGAAAACCTATAATCATGAATTCTATATGCAGAAGTGCAAAAAAAACCTACAGGTAGGATTTCTATATGATATGCAGAAGTGAAGAAACTTATAGACAGGATTTCTATATGAAATGCAGAAACTATAGGCAGGATTTCTATATGAAATGCAGAAACTATAGGCAGGATTTCTATATGATATACAGAAACTATAGGCAGGATTTTTATATGAAATACAGAAACTATACGCAGGATTTCTATATGAAATGCAGAAACTATAGGCATGATTTCTATATGAAATGCATACGTGCAGAATCCTATAGTTAGGATTTCTATATGGAATGCATAAGTGTAGCAGGTTGTGATTGCAGGAATAAATAACTAAGATCATGATGTCTACCTATCTACATACATGAGTGACCCTCCCCTTATTTTACTAAAAAAACCGTAAGTTATTACAAAATATTACTGACCAAAATGAATCAAGAAAAAGTAAAATTACATCAGAAATTTAAACTACAACAAAGGAGCCTAATTTAGACTCAAGTTCTAACAATATGGGATGAACCAATTTCCAGGATAAGATTTCCAAAGCCTTTTTCTTATTTGGGACGTGTCAAAGTTCCCTAAGAGTCTCAGACGGACTCCGCACAGTGCTTACACCCCAAATATATTGCAGAATTAAGCAAAGTGCAGTGTAGAAGAGCCAGCCCTCAAATGTCCAAGTTCAAAGGGAACTCAAGGTCCCAAAGCAAGGCTCATAGGAGGGGGAAGACCTTAGAATCTAAGAGAGAGTGCAAGTTCATAGAGGGGATTTAGGGAAGGCCATGGCAGGTGTCACAGGCGCATTTTATGTCTCACAAAAACAGCCCGTGCGGTAGCCAAGCACCGACTTGACTTCAGCCTGCTCCAACACTCGACCAAAATTTCAGCAACACTGGACTTAGAATTATTTAGGTAGCGTTCAACGTAGTATGCTTAGAATGAACTTAGGCAACGAAAATATAAGTGAAGGGACAAAATTTAAACATGAATGAAAGACACAAGTTTACAGGAAACTCTTTTTCCAACTTAGTATTTAACTCGAGCATACAAAGAAACTCAAACTCAAGTACATCCGTGTCATGCCCCAACCTCGAGAGGCGCGACCGGCGCTCAATCAAGTGAACCCGACTGAGCAAGCCTGCTATGTTTCATTCTACCCAAACTAGTTCATAAATATAGAGGGGATATTATCCTATTTAGTTTTCAAAATATTACAAGTTTACAAATTTAATGAAAAACATGCTTGTCAAGTACCAACATTTCTAGCCCGGACTCCCAACATCAACCTCCACCCGCAATAGTCTACGGTGCCTCTAAATACAAGATAAGAGCAATAGAGAAATGCTGGTAACAAGGCTCCGGCTATACCTCAAAATTTATTTAGAAAAAAGAACAAAAGATACATAACATGACCCCGAGATGGAGTGGGGCCCACCAACACAGCTGAATAAAAGTAGAGGAGGTGCTACCGCCGGTGGACTAGAGTACCTGCTGTAGAACCACCTACAATCATAACACGATTGTAGCGCCCCCGGCAAAAGGGACATTAGTGCCGTCGAATAGCACTATTATGTATAACTAAACACCATCTAATTAGAAAGAACTGTCAAAAAAGAATAAAGAGATAAA
>MU673574.1:226041-266120 GCA_026770625.1 Nicotiana glauca | reverse complement strand
TTGGCCCAATCTTATGGAATAATTTGATGGGAGACTTTCCCTCTCTAAGGAACCTCTTACTCTCTCTAGAATTGCTCAGATGAATGCTCAAATGAGCTAAAACACCGGTTATATCGATAAGGAAGTCGGGTTAAAAATTAGAAAATTGGAGCCCCGAGTCAACTATGCGGTCGCATTTGCGAACGCAGAGTAAACATGCGGTCCGCATAATGGACCGCAAAATGCTCCCCAAAAACTAAACACTCTAACTTGGTCTGCGGTAATAATGTGGTCCGCATTCGTGTTCTGCGGTCGCAAAGTGCACCGCAGAACTGACCTTCGCAAATTCAAAGGAAAATATGAGACGACTTATGCGGTCCGCATTTTGGTTATGCGACCGCATTTTGACCGCATTACTGACTTCAATTTTAACCAACATTCTGCCTCACTCTGCGGCAGATATGCGGTCCGCATTTCAATTATGCGACCGCATTATGGACCGCATTTCTTGCATTTTTCTAGAAACTTATTCTTGACTTTTTAATGTATTATTCAATCCAAAAAGGTCCGTGAAGCATATTTACTAATTTCTAACACATGATCCTAACTTGGCACCACGGGATCCGGGTTTTTTTTGAGTAGGGATTTCACTGGGCCTTACAATCCGTGTACAAAAATGAAGATCACTCTTGACCGTCACAAGACTACTCTTAGCCTTAGTGTTTCCACTCTTGAAAACAAAACTTAGGACTCTTCCTAAATCAAAAAACATGCACTCTTCACGTTTTCAACTCCTTAAGTGTTATCTTACATGTTTTTCTCCTTAATCCACAAAAAGGAAGGGTGCTGCCCATTTATAATTACATGAAACAACCCCATTACATAATAGTTGCCCCATTTAGGCATTAACACTTGTCCACTCAGCCCACTACTTTACTTTAGTGTAGTTGACACCCCCAACTACTAGGATTATGTAAATCATGCTAAAGTAAATGGGATCATGGCCTCAAACACGTTGCTAACTCCTACTAGCTTTTAGGACAAAACTCAACTGCTGCCATGTGCACAGCATATGCCGATAACTGCCTGTGACTTTGTCAAACCAAGACTTGCTCCCCAATTTCGTGCCATGGCTTGGACCAAGCGCCAATGCCATTGTATCTAGCTACATTGTGCCCCAATTTTCCTTGCCTTTGCCCACGAACTTTGCCCCAATTCGAGTTCTAACAAACTGTCACGGGCGCATTTTATGTCTCACAAAAATAGCCTGCGCAGCAGCCAAGCACCGACTTGACTTCAGCCTGCTCCAACACTCGGCCAAAATTTCAGCAACTTTGGACTTAGAATTATTTAGGCAGCGTTCAACGTAGTATGCTTAGAATGAACTTAGGCAACAAAAATATAAGTGAAGGGACAAAATTTAAACATGAATGAAAGACACAAGTTTACAGGAAACTCTTTTCCCAACTTTGTATTTAACTCGAGAATACAAAGAAAGCTCAAACTCCGAAGTACATCCGTGTACAAAAATGAAGATCACTCTTGATCCTGACTAGACTACTCTTAGCCTTAGTGTTTCCACTCTTGAAAACAAGACTTAGGACTCTTCCTAAATTAGAAAACATGCACTCTTCATGTTTTCACTCTTTAAGTGTGTTCTTACACGTTTTTCTCACTCTTGTGTGCTCTCACATGTTTTTCTCCTTCTCCACAAAAGGGATGGGTGTTGTCCATTTATAAAACAAGAATCAACCATATTTACACAATAGTAGCCCCATTTTAGGCCACAACACTTCCCCACTCAGCCCACTACTTTACTTTAGTGTAGTTGACACCCCCAACTACTAGGATCATGTAAATCATGCTAAAGTAAGTGGGATCATGGCCCCAAAAACATTGAGAACTCCTACCACCATTTTATGACAAAAATCAACTGCTGCCCATGTGCACAGCATGTGCCGGTAACCGCCATTGACTTGGTCAATTCTAATGTTGCTTCCTAATTTCGTGCCTTGGCTTGGACTAGCTCCAATGCCATTGTATTCCAGCTGTATTGTGCCCCAATTTGCCTTGCCATTGCCCACGAACTTGGCCCTTTTGCCGCAACTCGAACCCATGCCAAATCTGCCCGCACGCTGCCTTTCTGTTGCACATTTGCTTGCCTTTGCCCATCCGTTTCTGCCATGCCTTGGCATCAATGCCTCATGCCTTGATGCTACAATCATGATCAAGTGCCATTCTTAGCCCGCAACGCATTGTCAAGCCCTTGCCAAGCTGCCTCGCATCCGTTCAAAGCCTTAGCCATCGCTTGCCCATTTTCCCTTTTTGACTTTGGTGCTAAACGTGCACCGATCTTTGCAACACTCTTGCTACTTCATGACAACACTCTTATTGTCAAGTCGAGCTCAATTGGTGGAGTTCTAACAAACCACCCACACTCTGCAAAACTCGACGTCCTCGTCGAGGTCAACTCAATGTGTGAGTCCCAAGGGGTTGACAAGCAATGACCCTTGACCTTTTCTCTCTTTGTGCCTTCAGATCTGCGTTCTCTCTACTCCTTGATATTTCTGCCTCAATAAATGCAAGTCTGTTCACGAGAGACTAAGCTCTTTCCCTTCAGGAACATTTCCCTCAAATGCTTCCAATTTCATTAGCCTTTCCTGCAGTTCATTGTTACCACCAGCCATGTTCTCGAACAAGACCACGAAATTTGCCACAACACGTTGTGTCTCCACCACGAACCTGCTCTGCTTCGATACCATTTATCACGGGCGCATTTTATGTCTCACAAAAATAGCCCGCGCGGCAGCCAAGTACCGACTTGACTTCAACCTGCTCCAACACTCGGCCAAAATTTTAGCAACTTTGGGCTTCAATTAATTTAGGTAGCATCTCAACGTAGTAAGCTTAGAATGAACTTAGGCAACAAAAATATAGTGAAGGGACAGAATTTAAACGTGAACAAAAGACACAAGATTACAGGAACTCTTTCCCAACTTTGTATTTTACTCGAGAATACAAAGAAAACTCAAACTCCGAAGTGCATCCGTGTACAAAAATGAAGATCACTCTTGACCCTCACAAGACTACTCTTAGACTTAGTGTTTCCCCTCTTGAAAACAAGACTTAGGACTCTTCCTAAATCAGAAAACATGCACTCTTTATGTTTTCACTCTTTAAGTGTGCTCTCACACGTTTATCTCACTCTTGTGTGCTCTCAGACGTTTTTCTCCTTCTCCATAAAAGGGATGGGTGTTGTCCATTTATAGAACATTAATCAGCCCTATTTACACAATAGTTGCCCTATTTTAGGCCACAACACTTGCCCACTCAGCCCACTACTTTACTTTAGTGTAGTTGACACCCCCAACTACTAGGATCATGTAAATCATGCTAAAGTAAGTGGGATCATGGCCCCAAAAACATTGCTAACTCCTACCACCATTTTATGACAAAAATCAACTGCTGCCCATGTGCACAGCATGTGCCGGTAACCGCCATTGACTTGGTCAATTCTAATGTTGCTTCCTAATTTCGTGCCTTGGCTTGGACTAGCTCCAATGCCATTGTATTCCAGCTGTATTGTGCCCCAATTTGCCTTGCCATTGCCCACGAACTTGGCCCTTTTGCCGCAACTCGAACCCATGCCAAATCTGCCCGCACGCTGCCTTTCTGTTGCACATTTGCTTGCCTTTGCCCATCCGTTTCTGCCATGCCTTGGCATCAATGCCTCATGCCTTGATGCTACAATCATGATCAAGTGCCATTCTTAGCCCGCAACGCATTGTCAAGCCCTTGCCAAGCTGCCTCGCATCCGTTCAAAGCCTTAGCCATCGCTTGCCCATTTTCCCTTTTTGACTTTGGTGCTAAACGTGCACCGATCTTTGCAACACTCTTGCTACTTCATGACAACACTCTTATTGTCAAGTCGAGCTCAATTGGTGGAGTTCTAACAAACCACCCACACTCTGCAAAACTCGACGTCCTCGTCGAGGTCAACTCAATGTGTGAGTCCCAAGGGGTTGACAAGCAATGACCCTTGACCTTTTCTCTCTTTGTGCCTTCAGATCTGCGTTCTCTCTACTCCTTGATATTTCTGCCTCAATAAATGCAAGTCTGTTCACGAGAGACTAAGCTCTTTCCCTTCAGGAACATTTCCCTCAAATGCTTCCAATTTCATTAGCCTTTCCTGCAGTTCATTGTTACCACCAGCCATGTTCTCGAACAAGACCACGAAATTTGCCACAACACGTTGTGTCTCCACCACGAACCTGCTCTGCTTCGATACCATTTATCACGGGCGCATTTTATGTCTCACAAAAATAGCCCGCGCGGCAGCCAAGTACCGACTTGACTTCAACCTGCTCCAACACTCGGCCAAAATTTTAGCAACTTTGGGCTTCAATTAATTTAGGTAGCATCTCAACGTAGTAAGCTTAGAATGAACTTAGGCAACAAAAATATAGTGAAGGGACAGAATTTAAACGTGAACAAAAGACACAAGATTACAGGAACTCTTTCCCAACTTTGTATTTTACTCGAGAATACAAAGAAAACTCAAACTCCGAAGTGCATCCGTGTACAAAAATGAAGATCACTCTTGACCCTCACAAGACTACTCTTAGACTTAGTGTTTCCCCTCTTGAAAACAAGACTTAGGACTCTTCCTAAATCAGAAAACATGCACTCTTTATGTTTTCACTCTTTAAGTGTGCTCTCACACGTTTATCTCACTCTTGTGTGCTCTCAGACGTTTTTCTCCTTCTCCATAAAAGGGATGGGTGTTGTCCATTTATAGAACATTAATCAGCCCTATTTACACAATAGTTGCCCTATTTTAGGCCACAACACTTGCCCACTCAGCCCACTACTTTACTTTAGTGTAGTTGACACCCCCAACTACTAGGATCATGTAAATCATGCTAAAGTAAGTGGGATCATGGCCCCAAAAACATTGCTAACTCCTACCACCATTTTATGACAAAAATCAACTGCTGCCCATGTGCACAGCATGTGCCGGTAACCGCCATTGACTTGGTCAATTCTAATGTTGCTTCCTAATTTCGTGCCTTGGCTTGGACTAGCTCCAATGCCATTGTATTCCAGCTGTATTGTGCCCCAATTTGCCTTGCCATTGCCCACGAACTTGGCCCTTTTGCCGCAACTCGAACCCATGCCAAATCTGCCCGCACGCTGCCTTTCTGTTGCACATTTGCTTGCCTTTGCCCATCCGTTTCTGCCATGCCTTGGCATCAATGCCTCATGCCTTGATGCTACAATCATGATCAAGTGCCATTCTTAGCCCGCAACGCATTGTCAAGCCCTTGCCAAGCTGCCTCGCATCCGTTCAAAGCCTTAGCCATCGCTTGCCCATTTTCCCTTTTTGACTTTGGTGCTAAACGTGCACCGATCTTTGCAACACTCTTGCTACTTCATGACAACACTCTTATTGTCAAGTCGAGCTCAATTGGTGAAGGTCTAATAGCAGGCTGATGGTCATTCCCAGCAAATAGGAGTTCTGGCACACCCCGGACTAGCCTGTTAACCATATTTATAGGGAGTTAGGATCCATTCAGGATTATGTCCAGACATGAGCAACAATTTGGACACTACCATGCGTGAACCTTAACTAAAATACATAGAAGGGAGTAGGGGGTATGGATTCACAATAGAAATAGATGTAAGAAAGAACATGCATAGTTAATATTAATCACTGAGCATGGATAGTAAAACAAACAGGATTGTAGAAGCTATAAGTAAATATATTGGGATGATGGATGAAACTAAATCAGAACATACCAGTTTCAGGAAATAAGAAGAGGAAAAGCAGAAGTTTTGTAAATCAAATTTCAAGCAAACAGTCCAAGAGATCTTAGAAGAGAGTAGAGTATTGTAATTGTAAAATTGTAGGTGTATGTGTAAAAGTATTCAATTCGAAGTGTGTCAAAGTGCAGGAGGGTAGTCCCCTTTATAGTGCAGAAGGCAAGAAAAAAGGTAAGAAAATAGTTTTGCAATCAATTACATAAAGTCTCCCTTCAGTCAAGGGATTCTGATTTCAAACGGGTAGAAGACAACTAAGGAAAGAATTATATTAAATCTTTTCCAAAGTAACACAAGAAGGGTAAATACACATGTTTTATTTAAGGCAAAAATCCAACAGTACACGGTTTGTGAAAAAATAAGGAAAGGGAATCAATCAAACAACCAGTAAAAATTGCAAGCGTTGTTCGAATGAACCAAGTCAATAAAAGGTAAAGGAGGTTCAATTAAAGAAAATCAGTAACAATCAGTCAAGCCCTATTAAAAGGAATTCGATATCAATCAATAATTGGCAAAACCTTTTTTTCAAGAAGAATTTCTCATATATAAAGCACACAAATATCAAACAAGAAGGAGTTGTCATGTTGATTAGAAAAGATCATCATAGAAAGAGTTCAGAGTAATAACAAAAGGTTCCAGTTCAATTTATAGACTCAAAACAAGTCTGAGAGTCCAGGGTTCCAAAATCAAACCCTAACCCGAACACCAAATCAAACTTGCCAAAGAAAACCCCTAAATCCTATGGTTTCAACTCGAATCAGACATAGAGATGATAAGGCAAGCCACAAACTCTTAGGTCTGTTTAAGAGAGTCATGAGAAACAAACGGACATGATAGCAGGCTTGAAGCAACAGAGTAAAAAAAGTTGATTTAAAGAGCATAAAGAACATGTTTAACTTAAGCAAGTTCAGAAGAGAAGAAGATTGATATAAGCTTAAGATACAGTAGTGAGACATGCTTAGAACTCAAACAAAAGTGTAGTAAAGCAAACAAAGTTAAAGACCTAGTAAGAAACACATACAGTAGAAGAATACTGGAATGTATATCAAAGAACAGTAGGAAAACATAACAAATATTAACATGCAGGCTTAATCTAAAGGCACAGTAGAGTACAAAGGTATAGAAGAGTCATGTATAGTAGAAAGAAAACAGAAGAACAACATATGCATGGTAGAAAAGAAAACACACGAGCATAATATAGACAAACACACATATGGAAAGGAAAAGAAGAATCAGAAAGATGTTTTAAAAACCTTTCAAAAACCCTAAATCGAAGAGAAGCAATTTTTGAAAGAAATGTTTGGGGAAAACTCTTTTTAGAAGTATAATAGAACACAAATATTTCACAGATCTAAGAAAAACAAATAGAGAAAAACCTCGAATAGCTTAGGATTTCAGAGAAACCCTAGAAATTAAAAAGGTTTGGAAGAAAGTTTGATCTGGAGTCGGTTGAGTTAGAAACAGGCTCTAGTGCTTTGGATACGCCGGAGCAGGCCGGAGAAGCCATAGAACTATAGATCTGAGAAGATATGAAGGAGAACCATCGAGGTCAGTCTTCAAAGCTTCAAACACCCACGGTCCAATGGTGGAGGTGGGTGAGTACAGGCCATCCATGGCCTGAGAAGCCATGGATTTCGGTGGAGTAATGGTTGAAAAGGGTGGAAGTCGACTAGGTTCCAAAGAATTTTGAGAGAGTTTGAGAGACGATGGGATTCAAAGGCGGCTGAGAGATGGAAATGAGGGAATTATGGTAGTCGTTTAGGTTTAATTATGGAAAGGTGAATAATGGCCGTTGATCTGAATGATCAACGACCTAGATTTAAGATGGTAGGTGGGGAACCAGGTTGGGCCATTTGAATTGGGTTATGGGTTGGGTAAAAATTGAAATTGGGCTGGTCCAGCTGGGGTCAGGATTGGGTCAATTTAAGGGCGAAAATTGAAATGTAAATAGGCTGTAATTGAAATGGAATGAGGCTAAATGTTAAATAGCCAATTTTCCCCTTTATTTTATAAAAATAAAAAAATGATTTTAAAAGCAAAATTAAGAGTACTGAACCAGTTAATAATATATGAATATTAATTAAAAAATACTGGAACCAATTTTACAATTATAAAATGCTATTAAATCTCAAAGTAGGCTAAAATTGCAATTATATGCAATTTAGCTTTAAAATACCAAATAAATTGGGTAAAAAATATTCCAAAATTACCCTAAATATATCTTGGTATAAATATGAGAATAAAATAAGTTATTCACCAAAATTGATGATTTTGGGAATAATTATGGATTTTGTACTCCTAAAATAGACACTAAATTGATTTAAATTTTTTTACAAATTGGAAAAAAAAATACTAAAACACTTGGGTGTGCTTATACACATATATATATATATATATATATATATATATATGTTATTTTGAAAGTATTTTGTATATGAAAACTACATAGAAAAAAATTGGGTATCAACAACTACCCTTCTTTACTTGGGAAGGATGAAAGAGTTATCGGGTAAAGATATGATGGCCAATTTGACCGAGATGTTTTGAAGAATTTTGACCGAGCTCTGGTTTCCGAGCTGCCTACATAATCTTGGTTTTACCGGAATCAGGACATATGTAGTTTGGGTCCTATAGGCAGAATATGCCGATGGAGATTTGTCCAAGAACGGATGCGAAGAATGGTCAAAATCTAGTAGGCTATGGGAACCGGAGCGGGATCGCTCATGTTGAGACGATCATTGCTAGTGGGTGTACCTACAAATGAGCAATATGAACATATATTGTTCATAAACTTAAACGTGATACAAGTTCACGCTGGACCATGAATGTTGTACTTGGACGGTTAAGAGAACGTCCTCAGATCATGATGTCCTGGGCCATGAAGCGCATAATAAAGGATTCGCAGGCTATGAAGTGATGTTCTTGAGCTATGAGAATAATGCCTCCGAACGGTGACGCCTTTGAATAATGATATGCAAGAGATAAGAGTGGGGTCCTCAGGCCATGGCATGGCGTTCTCGGGCTATGAAAATGGTGCCTCCGAACAATGACGCTTTTGGACAAGTTGCTCATGAAATGCAAAAGGTGGCGATCTTTCAGCCCATGAGGTACATAGAGTGGAGATCTTTCAGCCAATGCAAGGTATAAATAAAGTGGCGGTCTTTCAGCCAATGCAAGATTTAAAAAGGTTGCGATATTTCAGCCGATGCAGAATTTAAATAAAGGCGGCGATATTTCAGCTATGCAAGAAAATAAAGTGGCAATATTTCAGCTGTGGAGGATGGAGGTAGAGCTTAACCTCGGAAGGCAGAAAGGTAGCCTTATGCAATGCAGAGGAATGCAGGATATAGGTAGAGCTTAACCTCGGAAGGCAGAAAGGTAGCCTTATGCAATGTAGAGGAATGCAGGATGGAGGTAGAGCTTAACCTCGGAAGGCAGAAAGGTAGCCTTATGTAATGCAGAGAAATGCAGGATGGAGGTAGAGCTTAACCTCGGAAGGAAAAGGTAGCGTTATGCAATGTAGAGAAATACATAATGGAGGTAGAGCTTAACATCGGAAGGCAGAAAGGTAGCCTTATGTAATGCAGAGAAATGCAGGATGGAGGTAGAGCTTAACCTCAGAAGGCAAAAAGGTAGCCTTATGCAATACAGAGAAATGCAGAATGGAGACTGAGCTTAGTCTCGAAAGGCAGAACGATAGCCTTATGCAATGCAAAAAATGCAGATGGAGATAGAGCTTAGTCTTGGAAGGCAGAATGGTAGCCTTATGCAATGCAAAAAATGTAGATGGAGACAGAGCATAGTCTCGGAAGGTAGAATGGTAGCCTTATGCAATGCAGAAAAGTGAAAGGCGAATAGTAGTAAAATCTCTTAGCTTATAGCTGATTGCGATATTGTGGCTGCTGGGGATATCGTGTACGGATTGCAATTGTTGATAGGTGATGTTCTGAGAGTTGTATTTCTGAGAAGTGTAGGTGTATAGATATATCTGATGATTTTGCGACTTGGGTGCCTGCATCCAAAAAAAATTGTGAGTTTTGTAAAGGGGGAAGGTTAGCTCGTATTCCCGTGGACTTTACTTGTCCTGCTCGCCTCTATTCTCAGTGATGTTGTGTATCATTGGGTAGCGTTGCTAAACAAATCAACTTTGATAATAGTCATGCATGATTTAATAAAAACATAACATAAATACATAATGGAGAATAGTTTTCTTTAGATGAACTGACGACTGTGGCGCGGTTCAAGACATTGCAACCTCTCTTGCTCCATAATTTTGAGGGTCCTCCTCAAAATTATACCCTCAAAATTCTGCCTCAATTTACTGTGTTGTTGCTTCTAACGGTTGCTTGCGATAAATGGCTGAAATCGACTTCGGAATTTTGAGGGTCCTCCTCAAAATTCTGCCCCAGTTTCCAATAGCGAGGGAAATGAAAGTTTTATTGAATTGAGACTGTAAGGCCCTGTAAAATCTTGTGCTCAAAAACGTAGTAGCTCGTAGTGGCAAGGTCCGAATATGTGTTAGGAATGTGTAGAATTCTACGCGGTCTGATTTTGCACTTAAAAATTGAAAGAATCAATTATTCTAGAAAATTGTCATTCTGCGGTACAGAATACGGTCGCAGATTAGCTATGCGGACCGCATTTCTACCACAGAGTGAAGCAGAAGGGTTGTCAAAATTGATGTAGAAAAATGCAATCCATTATGCGATCGCATAATCAATATGCGGACCGCATAATTGTCGCATAAGTTCCTCAAGGATTTGTGGAGGTCAATTCTACGGTGCAAAATGCGATCGCATAACAGGAATGCAGACCTCATTCCTGTCACAGACCCATGCAGACCTTTAGAGTTTTGGGCGCATTTCTGCGGTCCAATCTGCGGACCGCATTTCGATTCTGCGATCGCAGATTTTGCTCGGGCTTTTATTTTTCTAAATTTTAAAACCCGACCCCTTTTTAATAAAACACTTCAATCCCCTCATTTTAACGATCTTGCTGAACAAATTAAGAGAGAGGAAGAGAGGATCTTGAGAGAGAAAGTCATCTTCTCAAAAATTTGGTTCTTCAAAACCATCTGGGCCGGGAAATTTCAAGCTTATCTTCATACCCCTTTTCCGTACAGGTAAAATCTCTAACTTCTCCTATTGAATTTCTGGTTTAAACTAAAAGGGGGAGTCTCATGCATTAGTCCTTAAAATAATAGTTGAAATCAAGCATGCATGTCTATTAAAAACCTAAAATCTAGTAGGAGGAATTGGGTAGGAGTAAAGGAGTATTCAAAGAGGGGTTGATAACCTAATTGACTTTGAGTAGCAATTGTGAACTTCAATTCTAAGTTATGTGTATTAATTTGTGCACTATATTGACGTTGCTAGATTTTTGTTGAATTGGAAGTAGGAATTAGAAAGGAATTCAGCTTCAGGTATGTATGGCTCACCTTAACCTTTGTAAAATCGCCTTGTTTGGTGTCAGAATACTTGGTATATGATATCTCCATGAGTTAGTTGTGAAGTTAAACTCTTGTGAGCATGATGTGTTTACTTGTGTGAACTATTTGTGAATTTATGTAAATATTGTGCCTTATGCATTGTTGGTTGAGACATCCGGTATGATTGTACAAGTAGGTAGCAATAAACTAAGTTGTGATTGCGAATGTGTTATGTGGCAAGGACTGCGGAATAAATGATAGGGAGGAATCGTAATTGGTAAAATTGAAATAACTGTAATAACATCCCTTGTGGATAGTCGTGGAAAACTATTGCTGTGATCTAAATAGTATAACGGGCTGTTGAAAAAGATGGAAATGGTATGGATAGTCACCTAAACCTTTTGTGAGTTGTGTTGCTGTTGTTATTGGGAATTGTGGTTGTTGTTCTTAAAACTTGTTGTGGTTATCCTTGCAAATTATTATTGTTGTGGTATTTTTTTGTGAATTGTGATTGCTCGGTGGGATCGGGTTGCGCGCCGCAACACGAAGTAATAAGGTGTGGGTTATGGTGATAAGGGTGGCTGAGGTAATAAGGGTGGCCGAGGTAATAAGGGTGAAAAGTGATCTATATCACTATTGAAATGAAATATGAGAACGTTAAGAAATTGAAAATGTGGAAATGATGATGGGGAAATGAGAGTTTGTTAACTTGTTTGCCTTGATTGTCTTCCTTGTGTATACTCAATTGTTGCTTCCTTCTATTGTTTATTACTTTTATATGGCTTGAGGTTACTCAGGGTAAGGTTTGTTATACATATCAGTACAATTCAAATGTACTGACGTCCCTTTTGCCGGGGGCACTACATTCGTGTTATGATTGTAGGTGTATCCGCAGCAGGTGCTCCAGCCCACCGATCGTAGCTCCCTCTTCGTCTTCCATCAGCTTTTTGGTGAGCCCTATTCCTCTCGGGGTCCTGTGTGGCTTAGGCCACTTGTTTCCAAAGTTTATTTTGGTGTTTGTAAGGTATAGCCGGAGCCTTGTTACCGGCAAATACTATATTATTCTGTTGTACTTCTAGAGGCTCCGTAGGCAGTGGATGTGGGTTAGAAGTTTATGTAAATCCATGTTTCCTTTGTTGTGCAACGAATTGGTAATTTCACTAACTAAATTGTATGTATGTATGCTTTGCAAAAAGGGTGTTCTAAAATTAATTATTTGGCTAGTTCTTGGAATATTGAGTAAGTAAGACATGGGGTAGCACGTGGGGTAGGAGAGGCACCCAGGTCCGCTCGGCTTGGGCTACTCGGTTGGGCGCCGGTCATGTCCCTCGAGTTTGGGGTGTGACAAACTTGGTATCAGAGCCTAAGGTTGTAAAGGAGTCCTAGGATGTCTCGAAGCCTTTTCTGGTAGAGCCCTACTTATCGGTGTGAAGTCAACCACATCTATAAGTGGGGGGCTGCATGGACATTTAGGAAAATTTCCCACTTCTTTGTTATTCCGTATCGTGCGATGAAGTGAAATGTGAAAGTATCTATATCTAACTCGTGCTTTGTTCCAAACTTTTTCGGTAATGGCACCTATGAAGAGAGCTAGACTCGGCCTTTGGGCCAATGCCACAAGTGAGGCTATGAATCTTGTACCTAAGTGGGTGAGAGTGACTCCCCGGACTTGAACCTACTTGGCCTGTCTGTCCCAGACCTGCATGTTCCTGTTCCTGCAGCGGTAGAGGGTGCCACCATCCCTCCCGCCGATATTCCAGATTCGGGCACCATCCCAGCTCCTGGTCCCGAGGCTTCTGATGTGGACCTTAGAGAAGCCATCCGCATGTTGACCCAGTTAGTGTTCGCTCAGGCCCAGAGATCCTAGGATGCCCTTGCATCCTCTAGCGGACATGGAGGTTCAGCCAGTTCTAGAGTTAACCAGTTTTTGCAGCTAGCCCCTCCATAGCTCTCAGGCACAGACCCAAAGGCCGATCTACAGGAATTCCTTGATGAAATGTATAAGACCCTCCAAGTGATGAAAGCCTCAGAGACAGGGGGAGTTGATTTGGTATCATACAGGTTGAGAGGAGCAGCGTATTCATGTTTCGAGATATGGGAGGGCTCCCGTGGGGAGAGAGGACCTCCAACCAGATATGATGAGTTTGTAGATGAGTTCATGGACCTGTTCTTGCCTGCTGAGACAGTAGCAGCCCGTGGCACTGAGTTTGAGACCCTCAAACAAGGCAGCATGAGTGTTTGGGAGTACCATATGGAGTTCGTGAGGTTTTCCAAGTATGCTCCTTAGTTAGTGTCGACCATGGCAGCTAGAGTTCGGCGATTTGTTCAGGGCCTTAGTCCCTTGGTAGTGAATGAGGCTGCTACAGCGGCCTTACACTTGGACATGAACTATGGAAAGATTGTGGGATTCACTCAAGCCACAGAGGCTAGGAAATTGAAGATTCGGGTAGAAAAGGAGAATAGCAGCAGGGCCCGGTCAGCGGGCCACTCAAGGAGATCAGCTCAGGGGAGAGGGTCGTCAAGGCCATCCTATTCATATGCTCAGTCCTCAGCGAGTGGACCACCATCTCTGCACAGTTACCAGCAGAGCAGCCGCATGAGACCAGATTCAGACAGTAGGAGGCCCCATCAGTCCGGTTGTTTGGGAGGGAGATCACAGCAGCAGGGGAGGGCTTCATGCCCCAAGTGTGGGAGATTTCATATCGAGACTTGCTACTTGGATATCTCGATGTGCTTTAGATGCGGGGTGAGAGGTCATATTCCGCGAGACTGTCATGTGCCCAGTCAGGGCATGGGTAGGGGATCTACTTAGTCATCCAGTTCTTCTGTCGCTACATCATCTATACGTCCTCCAGCCCCAGCGGGACGTGGTACAGTCAGGGGAGGAGCTCGTAGTAGAGGTGGACCCAGCCGGTTCTATGCTTTATGTGATCGCCAGAGTGTAGAGGCTTCTCCAGATGTGGTTATAGGTATCTTGTTTGTTCAGTCCATTGACTGTTATGCTCTTATTGATCCGGGATCCTCTTTGTCTTATGTCACCCCATTCATTACTTCAAACTTTGGGATAGAACCCGAACAGCTTCATGAGTCGTTCTCTGTATCGACTCCGGTTGGTGATACTATCATTATCGTGCGAGTTTATAGGAATTGTATTGTTGCGGTGTGTGGTCGTATTACTACGGCCGATCTTGTCAAGCTTGGAATGGTAGATTTTGATGTCATTATGGGAATGGACTGGCTTTATGCATGTTTTGCCAAACTTGACTGCCGAACGAGAATCCTGAGGCTCGAGTTTCCTAATAAGCCAGTTACTGAGTGGAAGGGAAATGGTGTGGTGCCGAAGGGTAGGTTTATTTCCTACCTTAAAGCTTCAAAGATGATTAAAAAGGGATGTATCTATCATTCGGTCTGGGTGGCAGACACCACATCAGAAGTGTCTGTCCTTGAGTCCGTGCCAGTTGTGAACGAGTTCCTAAAGTATTTCCAGATGAACTTCCGGGATTTCCACAAGATAGGGAGATTGATTTCGGGATTGATGTATTTGCTAGATACCCAGCCAATATCTATTCCTCCATACAGAATGGCGCCAGCAGAGCTAAGGGAGTTAAAGGAGCAACTGAAGGATTTATTAGGAAAAAGGGTTCATACGACCGAGTGTGTCACTGTGGGGTGCTCCGGTTCTTTTTGTCAGGAACAAGGATGGGTCGCTCCGGATGTGTATTGATTATCGGCAGCTTAACAAAGTCACCATAAAAAATAAGTATCCTTTGCCTCGGATAGATGATTTTTCGACCAATTGCAAGGTGCAAGATTCTTCTCCAAAATTTATTTGCGGTCAGGATATCACCAATTGAAGATTAGGGAGCAGGATATTCCCAAGACCGCTTTCAGAACTCGCTATGGTCACTTTGAATTCTTGGTCATGTCTTTTGGGCTAACCAACGCCCCGACAGCTTTTATGGATCTTATGAATAGGGTCTTCAAGCCATTTCTAGACTCCTTCGTGATTGTTTTCATTGATGACATCCTTGTTTATTCGCAAAGCCGGAAGGATCATGCCTATCATCTCAGGGCAATTTTGCAGACTCTTCATCAGCACCAATTGTATGATAAATTCTCAAAATGTGAATTTTGGTTGGAGTCCGTCACTTTTCCGGGTCATGTTATTACCATTGAGGGGATTCAGGTGGACCCTAGAAGATTGCAGCGGTGAAGCATTGGCTTAGACCCACGACCCCGACGGAGGTTCGTAGCTTCTTGGGTTTAGCCGGGTACTACCAGAGTTTTGTGGAGGGATTCTCTACCCTCATCTCCCTATTGACTAAATTGACGCAGAAGGCAGTTAAGTTCCAATGGTCCGACGTTTGTGAGAGAAGTTTTCAAGAGTTGAAGTCAAGGTTGACCTCAACACCGATATTGGCCTTGCCGGAAGGCACGGAAGAATTTGTGGTCTATTGCGATGCTTCCAGGGTCGTTTTGGGGTGTGTATTGATGCAACGTGGGAAGGTTATAGCGTATGCTTCAAGGTAACTCAAGAATCACGAGAAAAATTACCCGGCACATGATTTGGAGCTTGCAGCAATTGTATTTACCTTGAAAATATGGTGAAAATTTCTTTATGAGCTCCATGTGGATATGTTCTTAGACAACAAGAGTCTCCAATATTTGTTCAAATAGAAGGATTTAAATTTGAGGCAGCGACGGTGGTTGGAATTGCTTAAAGATTATGATATGAATATCTTATACCATCCAGGAAAGGCGAATGTTGTGGCCGATGCCCTCAGTCGAAAATCCATGGGTAGTTTGGCTCATTTGGGGGCGGATCAGAGGCTCCTAGCTCAGGAGGTCTATCAGTTGGCCAGTCTTGGGGTTGGCATTTCGACCCCAAATGAGGAGGAAATTATGGTGCGTAATAGAGCAGAATCATCGCTTGTAATGGAAGTCAAGGAAAAATAGTTCATCGATCCAGCATTGGCACAGATGAAGGAGGCAGTTCTGAACAACAAAACTTCGGCATTTTCGCTTGACGGCAATGATGATGTGCTATGATGTCAAGGAAGGCTATGTCTTCCAAATGTGGATAACCTTCAGGAGAGAGTAAAGGCGGAGGCTCATCATTCCAGGTATTTGGTGCACCCGGGGTTCTGCAAAAATGTATAACGATCTCAAGGAAATTTATTGGTGGAACGACATTTAGAGGGGTGTGGCTGACTTTGTATCTAAATGTCCAAATTGTCAACAAGTAAAAGCTGAGCATCAGCGGCCCTGTGGGTTAACCCAGCTTATGGAAATACCAATGTGGAAGTGGGAGATGATCAACATGGATTTCGTGGTAGGATTAACTTGCACTCAGCGAAAGTTCGACTCAATTTGGGTGATAGTGGATCGACTCACCAAATTAGCTCACTTCTTGCCAGTCAAGTCCACCGATACCGCAGGACAGTATGCTCGGTTGTACATCAAGGAAATAGTGAGGCTTCACGGTACTCCACTCTCTATTATTTCAGATCGTGGGGCTCAGTTCACAACTAATTTTTGGAAGAAAGTTCCGCAAGTTTTGGGTACCCAGGTGAATCTCAGCACGACTTTCCATCCGCAGACCGATGGTCAAGCAGAGCGGACTGTTCAGACGCTTGAAGATATGTTTCGGGCTTGTGTCTTGGACTTCAAAGGTAATTGGGATGATCATCTGCCCCTTATAGAATTTGTTTACAATAACAGATTTCATGCTAGCATTCAGATGGCCCCATTTGAGGCATTATACGGAAGAAGGTGTAGGTCTCCGATTGGGTGGTTCGAAGTGTGCAAAGCAGAACCGATAGGGCCAGATCTTGTACACCAGGTTATGGAGAAAGTTAAAATCATTCAGTAAAGGATGAAGACTGCTCAGAGTCGCTAAAAGTCTTATAAGGACGTACGTCGGAGGGAATTGGAATTTCAAGTTAATGATTGGGTGTTCTTGAGGGTATCCCCTATGAAGGGAATCATGTGCTTCGGTAAGAAAGGTAAGTTGAGCCCTAGGTATGTCGGGCCGTATAGAATCGTTCAAAAGATAGGGCAGGTGGCCTATAGGTTGGAATTGCCTCCTGAAATGTCATCAGTGCACCCGGTGTTCCACGTGTCCATGTTGAAGAAAGTGGTTGGAGATCCATCCACCATTGTGCCAGTCGAGACTATCGAGGTTAATGAAGAGTTGTCGTATGAAGAGGTTCCGGTTGCCATTCTTGATAGACAAGTCCGTAAGTTGAGAAATAAGGAAGTTGCCTCAGTCAAGGTGTTGTGGCGGAGTCAACGGGTTGAGGAAGCTACGTGGGAAGCGGAGAAGGAACTGAAAGAGAAATATCCCTATCTGTTTGATCAAGATTAGAAGAAATTATGTGACCTTTCTATCCCTAACTATCATTGTGTCCGAGTTTTTCCTTCCTAATACTAGTGAAGTTCCTCTAGTTGTGCAATAAGTAATATATTAACGGTTGTATAAGTTGGTAAAAAACTACTTGTATGCATGTAGTATGTTGAAATGGTTAGATTATGTGGAACTCATTGAGATAACTGATTCATAAGAAAAACATATCAAGTGATCAAATGCGTGCAATTGTTAAGGTAAGAAATTGTATGACAGTTGTAGGGATGGTTGTAATCCTGTTATGGTGTTTGGAATTTGTGTTTTGGTGGCCCTCTGTTAGGTAGATATGTCCATAATACAAAGGAAACTCTGGCGAAATTTTTCTAAAATATGGGAGTTAGAGAAAATTTGAGAGTCTGCATATCATGCTTTTTAAACCAATTGATTTTCAAAAATCCTCATTCGAGGACGAATGATTTTAAGTGGGGGAGGATGTGAGGCCCCGTAAAATCTTGTGCTCAAAAAACTATTAGCTCGTAGTGCCAAGGTCCGAATATGTGTTAGGAATGTGTAGAATTCTTTGCGGCTCGCAAGCTCGCCGCGGTTCAGACCCTTTTTACTGATTTTGCAATTAAAAATAAAAAGAATCGATTTTGCCAAAAAATTGACATTGTGCGAAATAGAATGCGATTGCAGATAAGCTATGTGGACCACATTTCTACCACAAAGTGAAGAAAAAGGGTTGTCAAAATTGATGTTGAAAATACGGTCCATTATGCGATCGCATAATCAATATGCGGACCTCATAATCGTCGCATAAGTTCCTCAAGGATTTGTGGAGGTCAATCTGCGGTGAAAAATGCGACCGCATAACAGGAATGCGGACCTCATTCCTGTCGCAGACCCAGGCAGACCTTCAGATTTTTGGGCGCATTTCTGCGGTCCAATCTGCGGATCGTATTTCAATTTTACGATCACAGAATGCGACCGCAGATTTTGATCGGGCTTCTATTTTACTAAATTTTAAAACCCGACCCCTTTTTAATAAAGCACCTCAACCCCCTCATTTTAATGATCTTGCTGAACAAATTAAGAGAGAGGAAGAGAGGGTCTTGAGAGAGAAAGTCATCTTCTCCAAAATTTGGTTCTTCAAAACCATCCGGGCCGGGAAATTTCAAGCTTATCTTCATACCCCCTTTCCTTACATGTAAAATCCCTAACTTCTCCCATTGAATTTCTGGTTTAAACTAAGAGGGGGAGTCTCATGCATTAGTCCTTAAAATAATGGTTGAAATCATGCATGCATGTCTATTGAAAACCAAAAATCTAGTAGGAGGGATTGGGTAGGAGTAAAGAAGTATTCAAAGAGGGGTTGATAACCTAAATGAGTTTGAGTAGCAATTGTGAACTTCAATTCTAAGTTATGTGTATTAATTTGTGCACTATATTGACATTGCTAGATTTTTGGTGAATTGGAAGTAGGAATTAGAAAGGAATTCAGCTTCAGGTATGTATGGCTCACCTTAACCTTTGTAAAATCGCCTTGTTTGGTGTCCGAATACTTGGTATGTGATATCTCCATGAATTAGTTGTGAAGTTAAACTCTTGTGAGCATGATGTGTTTACTTGTGTGAACTATTTGTGAATTCATGTAAACATTGTGCCTTATGCGTTGTTGGTTAAGACATCCGATATGATTATGCAAGTAAATGGCAATAAACAAAGTTGTGATTGCGAATGTGTTATATGGCAAGGACTGTGGAATAAATGATAGAGAGGAATCATAATTGGTGAAATTGAAATAACTGTAATAACACCCCTTGTGGATAGTCGTGGAAAACTATTATTGTGATCTAAATGGTATAACGGGCTGTTGAAAAAGATGGAAATAGTATGGATAGTCACCTAAACCTTTTGTGAGTTATATTGCTGTTGTTATTGGGAATTGTGGTTGTTGTTCTTAAAACTTGTTATGGTTATCCTTGGAAATTATTATTATTGTGGTATTGTTTTGTGAATTGTGATTGCTCGGTGGGATCGGGTTGCAGTCCGCAACACGAAGTAATAAGGTGCGGGTTATGGTGATAAGGGTGGCCGAGGTAATAAGGGTGCAAAGTGATCGATGTCACTATTGAAATGAAATATGAGAACGTTGTGAAATTGAAAATGTGGAAATGATGATGGGGAAAGGAGAGTTTGTTAACTTGTTTGCCTTGATTGTCTTCCTTGTGTGTACTCAATTGTTGCTTCCTTCTATTGTTTATTACTTGTGTATGGCTTGAGGTTACTCAGGGTAAGGTTTGTTATACATACCAGTACAATTCAAATGTACTGACGTCCCTTTTGCCGGGGGCGCTACATTCGTGTTATGATTGTAGGTGGATCCACAGCAGGTGCTCCAGCCTACTGATCGTAGCTCCCTCTTCGTCTTCCATCAACTTTTTGGTGAGCCCCATTCCTCTCGGGGTCCTATGTGGCTCAGGCCGCTTGTTTCTGGAGTTTAATTTGATGTTTTGTAAGGTATACCCAGAGCCTTGTTACCGGCAAATACTGTATTATTCTGTTGTGCTTCTAGAGGCTCCGTAGGAAGTGGATGTGGGTTAGAAGTTTATGTAAATCCATGTTTCTTTTGTTGGGCAACGAATTGCTAATCTCACTAACTAAATTGTATGTGTGTATGCTTTGCAAAAATGGTGTTCTAAAATTAATTATTTGGCCAGTTCTTGGAATATTGAGTAAGTAAGACATTGGGTAGCACATGGGGTAGGAGAGGCACCCAGGTCCGCTCCACTGGGGCTACCCGGTCGGGCACCTGTCATGTCCCTCGAGTTTGGGGCGTGAAAGAGACCGAACCCATAGGGCTGCCTACGTATACCCTCTTAAACGAGAATTAGGTCAGGCGTAGTTCAGATTACATCATACAAGGAAATCGTAAATGCTACACAAAGTATCATTTGACTGCATCTAAATTGATCGGCTTCAGCCAAAATTCTCCGTCCATTTCTGCATGTATGAGAGCTCCTCCTGTCAGAACCCGGTGAACCATTACGGACCTTGCCAGCTGGGAGAGAATTTCTCTTTGGCTTCATCTTGGTGTGGAAAAATCTTCTTTACTACCAGTTGCCCGGTGTAAACTATCTCGGTTTGACTCGTTTGTTGAAGGCTCTGGACATTCTGTTCTGATAAAGTTGACCATGACAAACTGCGTTCATTATTTTTCCATCTATAAGGGCTAACTTCTCGTAGTGACTCTTCACCCATTCTGCATCCTCGATTTCTGCTTCCTGTATGATCCTCAAGGAGGGAATTTCTACCTCGGCGGGAATGACTGCCTCAGTACCATAAACCAACATATAGGGGGTTTCCCCGGTTGATGTGCGAACTGTGATACGGTACCCCAATAAAGCAAATGATAGCTTCTCATGCCACTGCTTATGTTTTTCTATCATTTTCCTCAGTATTTTCTTGATATTCTTATTAACAGCTTTTACGGCTCCGTTCATCTGAGGTCTATAAGCTGTAGACTTGTTGTGTTGAATTTTAAAGGTTTCACACATGCCCTTCATCAGGTCACTGTTGAGATTATAACCATTATTAGTGATGATCGATTCTGGAATCCTGAATCGGCAAACAATATGGTTGCGAACAAAGTCTGCCACAACTTTCTTAGTCATTGCTTTGTATGATGATGCTTCAACCCATTTGGTGAAATAATCAATTTCCACTAGAATGAACCTATGCCCATTTAATGTGGCGAGCTCAATAGGTCTGACGACATCCATTCCCCAAGCAGCGAATGGCCATGGTGAGCTTGTTGCAGTAAGCTTGTTTTAGGCACCTTTATCATATCTGCATGTATCTGACAGCGATGGCACGTTCGGATATACTAGATGCAGTCGTTTCCACAGTCATCCAAAAATAACCAGCCTGGAGTATCTTCTTAGCTAAGACAAAACCGTTCATATGTGAACCGCAAGTCCCAGCATGGATTTCTTCTAGCAGTTTAGATGCTTCATTTGTGTCAACACACCTCAGTAATCCCAAATCAGGAGTCCTGCTGCATATTATTGCTCTGTTGTGAAAGAAATTGTTTGATAACCTTCATAGTGTGCATTTCTGAGTGGGATTGGCAAGCTCTGGGTATTCTCCTTTTGCCAAGTATTCCTTGATATCATGAAGCCAGGGTTTTCCGTCCACTTCTTCCTCGACATGCGCATAGTAAGCTAGCTGATCATGAATCTTTACAGGGATCTATGAAGTTCTTATCTGGATGGTGAATCATAGATTATAGGGTAGCCAATGCATCGGCAAACTCATCCTGGTTTCTGGGAACATATCGAAACTCTGTCTTTGTGAACCTCTTCCTCAACTCTTGTACATGATGCAAATACGGGAGTATATTGGAGTTCTTAGTTGCCATTCTTCTCCGACCTGATGTATAAGCAAGTCTGAATCCCCAATTACCAACAACTCTTGGATGTTCATGTCAATGGCCATCTTGAGTCCCAGGATGCAGGCTTCATACTCGGTCATGTTTTTAGTGCATGGGAATTTGAGTTTCGCAGGCACCAGATAATGCTGGCCAATGTCTGATATTAGAACCGCTCCTATGCCCACTCATTTGAAATTTGCTACTCTGTCGAAAAACATTCTCCAGCCATCATAGGATTCTGCAATGTCATCTCCTATGAAGGATACCTCCTTGTCCGTAAAATACATTTTTAGGGGTTCGTATTCTCCTCCCACCGGATTTTCAGCAAGATGATCCGCCAATGCCTGTCCCTTGATTGCTTTCTGACTCACACAGACAATGTCAAATTCACTTAACAGGATCTGCCACTTGGCCAGCTTACCAGTGGGTATGGGCTTTTGAAAGATATACTTCAGTGGATCCATTCTTGATATGAGATATGTGATATAGGCAAAGAAATATTGCATCAGCTTCTGGGCTACCCAAGTCAAAGTGCAACAGGTGCGTTGCAATAGAGAATATCGGGCCTCGTACGAGGTGAACTTCTTGCTGATATAATAGGTGGCTTGCTACTTCCTCCTTGTTTCATCATGCTGCTCCAAAAGACAACCGAATGCTCCATCCAATACTACAAGATAGAGCAATAGAGGTCTGCCTGGCTCAGGCGGGACCAAAACTGGTGGCGTTGATAGGTACTCCTTGATTATGTCGAAGGCTTTCTGACAGTCATCGGTCCATTTGGTAGCGGTGTCCTTCTTTATCATCTTAAAGATTGGCTCACAGATGACAATTGATTGAGCTATGAACCGGCTGATGTAGTTAAGTCTCCCCAAGAAACTCATTACGTCCTTCTTGTTCTTTGGCGGTGGCAATTCTTGAATGGCTTTGTCCTTTGACGGATCCAGTTCTATTCCTCAGTGACTCATAATGAAACCAAGTAGTTTTCTCGCAAGAACCCTGAATGCACATTTGGCGGTATTCAGTTTCAAGTTGTACCTTCTAAGTCTATTGAAGAATTTCCTCAAATCTTCCATGTGGTCAGTGGCTTTCTTGGACTTGATGATGGTGTCATCTACGTATACCTCGATCTCTTTGTGTATCATATCATGAAAAATGGTAGTCATGGTCCTCATGTAGGTGGCCCCAGCATTCTTTAACCTGAATGGAGTCATCTTGTAACAGTACATCCCCCACGGCGTAATAAAGGCCGTTTTCTCGGCATCTTTTTCATCCATCCAGATCTGATGATACCCAGCAAAACAATCAACA
This sequence comes from Nicotiana glauca, assembly GCA_026770625.1. Taxonomy (NCBI): domain Eukaryota; kingdom Viridiplantae; phylum Streptophyta; class Magnoliopsida; order Solanales; family Solanaceae; genus Nicotiana; species Nicotiana glauca. The sequence goes on along the minus strand of MU673574.1, from coordinate 242,807 downwards.
AATGACTGCAGCTCATGGTTGGTGTAGTTGTCGATCATGATGTTTATGTTTGGCAAGGGGAAGTCATCTTTTGGACTAGCCCGATTGAGATCCCGGTAGTCAACACTGACTCTGACCTTCCCTTCCTTCTTGGGTACTGGCACGATATTGGCTAACCATGTTGGATATTCTACTACTCTGAGAACCTTAGCCTTGACTTGCTTGGTGACTTCTTCCTTGATTATCAAACTCATGTCAGGTTTGAACTTCCTAAGCTTCTGCTTTACTGGTGGACAGGTCAGATCAGTTGGTAGTTTGTGTGCCACAATAGAGGTACTCAAACCAGTCATGTTATCATATGACCAGACAAATATGTCCTCGTATTCCCTTAGAAATTCCGTGTACTATTCCTTTTCTGACGGTGACAAATGAACACTGATGCATGTTTCTTTGACGTTTTCTGCATCTCCCAAGTTAACAACCTATATTTTGTCTAGGTTGGACTTGTGTCTATTCTCAAAATCCTCAACCTCTTTAATGACCTCTTTTGGTATATCATCTTCCTCTGAGTCTATATCCATTTGTCGCGTTGTCTCGTTGTATGTCACAGTCGTTGGTTCATCAAGTTAAGTAATAGTAATACTGTAAATAAAGTAAATGAGAGAAAGTAATGAGAGTAAGAAACGTAAGAAACTGGAGCACTTTGATAGATTTAATAATAGTTTTGAACATTTGAGTTTTTATTTAAAAATCAAAATGCAAAAAGAGAGTCAACTAGCAAAAAAATAAAATCTAATGTATGGTGCTTTGTTCAGCCTTGCTACCCCGAAGCTTTTCGGGCTCTAGTGGTTCTGAGGGACCAATTGTTGAGGCACTCTCCTCATCTCACGGCTTGTATGGAAGGGCCTTCCTCCCCCACCTCCTTGAAGATGACGCAACAGTCCATGTTATCATCTTCCAAAACAAACTCCTCATCGCTGCTAGTGCTTCCTCTTCTTCTGACCCATATATAACATCTGCTGGTTGAAACGTTTGCTCCAAGTGAGGTATCAGCTGCTCTAGCAATTAATAAGGACCGCGCCATAGTGGCGACCAGTGGTTGAACTCCTCCCAAGTATACTTATATCCCAAACTAAAAGTGGTACCGTGTTTCTTCAGCTTGACAGACTTAGCAATCCCTTAGAGATTCTTGTAGATTCCTTTACCTGGTTCATACCTGCACCAGTTCAGTATGCTTTCAATCTAGTTGTCCAACCATTTATCTTTGTCAATGGCGTTGACTCGCTCGATGTGGTGGTAGGTTTCTCCGCATATATTTCTTCTTCCTCCGATTGCTCAGATGGTCTGGTGGCTGTATATTGGATTGCTACCATTACCATGAATAATCACCTCTTAGTGATTCCACTCAAATTTCACTGCCTGATGTAGGGTTGATGCTACTGCCCCAGTGACATGAATCGAAGACCGTCCCAACAGCAAGTTGTAAGATACCGACACGTCTATCACTTGAAAGTAAACATCGAACCAAGTAGGCCCCATCTGTAAACACATGCTAATCTCCCTAATAGTGGACCTTTGGGAACCATCGAGGGATTTGACATTGATGGCCCCGTCTTTGATCTCATGCAGACCTTTCACCAATGTTCTGAGTGTTTCCAACCGACAGATGTTGAGGTTGGACCCTCCGTCAGTCAAGATTCTAGTGATGAAATAATTCTCGCATTGCACTGTGATATGCAACGCCTTGTTGTGGCTCAGCCTTTATGGTGGCAACTCATCTTCATGAAAAGTGATTTCGTGACTCTCCAATACTTGCCCTACCATATTTTTCATTTCTCCTCCAGTGATGTTGCTAGGTACATATGCCTCGCTTAGCACCTTCAATAAGGCATTCTTATGTGCGTAAGAGCTTTGTAGCAGAGCTAAGATAGAGATCTAGGTTGGCGTCTTGTTCAACTGATCAATGACTGAATACTTTTTGGCCTGTATCTTCCTCCAGAGGTCATCAGGCACAGTTTCAGTGATGGTTGGCCGACCAGAGGCCTGCTTACTCGACTCACCCAAATGCTACAGGGTATAAACCCTGCCAATTCTTATTATACCCTGTGCTACAATTAATTCTCCAGATTTGGTATTCCCTTTTCTTCTTGCCTCAGCTGTGTAATCCCATGGTATGGCTTTTGTGTGGAATAGTATTACGGCTGTCATGGCTACCAGAATGTGAACCCTTGCTTTGAGAGGTAATACAACACCCTCCAATGGTACAGATGCCTTTGTGGACCCAAACTCGACCTCGATTGGTGTTGGCGTCTTTGTGGAGGATGGTGTTTCAAGATCAAGTGGTATGAACATGTTCACCTTAGTGTCTTTAGAAGGCTAAATCTAGACCACAATCGAGTTTAGGGTGACTATTGGTTTCTTTGTCTCGTTACCTCTGCTATCAACCTAATCGATCCCTTGGGGTCCTAATCATCTTCTATCTCAATCAAGTGAAAGCCTCCACCCTTGTGGTCTGGTAGAGGGTTCTTATGGACATCTGGAGTAGGCTCCTTTTCCATGCTGATCTTGTTGTCAATCAAAGCTTGGATATTATCCTTCAGAGAGGGGCACTCATCAATGGTATGCCTCTTTATGCCGGAATGGTATGTACATATTTTGTTTGGGTTGACCTATTGGGAGGGGTTTTTGGGGGTTATGGCAGGGATAGGGGTGACATAACTAGCAGCTTGGAGCCTTTCATACAACTGGTCGATAGGTTCAACAATGGCGGTATACTATTTGGGAGGTCTGCGGTCGAAGTTTGGTCGGGGTCTAGGAATGTTTTGGCGAGGGGGAGGTGATTGATAGTGGGCTAGTTGGGTTTTGTAGGCTTTGTAGACGTGTATGGGTCGGGAGTATCTGGGTGAAGTAGGCTGATATGTGGATGGCGGAGGTGATTGGTAAGTAAGATCATGGTAAGAAGGCGAGGGTGCTTGGTAATATGAGGTAGGTTGATATGTGAGAGGAGATATTAGGTAGGTTTGGTATTTTATTGGGGACTTTGTTCTCTATGCAACTGTCACAACACTTACGTCCTTTTTCTTGGACGTGACACCAGACTGTAGATCCTTGTTGGTAACCTGCAAAGCCTCAACGTTTGTGACTATACCAATTTTAATACATTATTCGATCCTCTCCCCCAGCTTGATGATGTCGGAAAATTTCTGGATTTCAATCAGCATCAACCTCTTATGGTACTGTGGGTCTTAAGCTCGGATGAAAAACCTGTTCATTTGTTCTTCTTCTAAAGCTGCTCTGACCTTAGCAGCTTCTGATCTCTAACGAGTAGCATACTCGTGGAATGTCTTCGTAGGCTTCTTCTTTAAGTTTTGGATATAGAACATATCTGGCGCATTCTCTGTGTTGAATCGGAGCCTATCCATGAAATCGGATGCCATACATATCCAATTCGACCACTTCTTCGAGTCTTGGCTAATGTAGCAAGATAGAGCATCTCTTTTCAGACTTCTCATAAAGAGCTTCATGCAAATCTTTTCGTCCTTTCCTACTCCGACCAGCTTGTCGCAGTATGTCCTGAAATGGACTCTAGGATCCCTGGTGCCATCAAACATCTCAAACGTGGGGGGGGTTTGTACCCTCGGGCAGTTCGACATCTGGTTGAATGCAAAGGTCTTCCCAGGTCTTCGTAATTCAGTCTCTCAATCCCCTTGCTTCCTTTAACACCTTAAACTCGGCTAGTCAGCTTCTTGAATTCTGCGACCAGATTCTTGATAAGAGAGTCTTTATCATCAGACTCAGGTATGCTTGAGACTGGTTGAATTGGGTGTGGTATGGTTTCCACATAGACGGGGTGTTGTGGTGAGTGTGTGGATGATCATTTGTGGAGTTCAGTAGTTTAGGGATGAGCAGTGGTGTATTGTTGGAAGTGTGGCAAGTGTTACAGTGATGTGGGGAGCGGGTTGATTTTATGGCTTCGGGATGTTTTGTGGAGGTGTGGGGTTTTGAGTGTTGGGAAACCTGACATCTGGGGTAGTGAGGGAAAACGACAAGCTTGCCATTATCCGTACTTGGTCCAGTTCTTCTTGAAATTTTAGCAACTTTTGCTCGAGCTGGGAGGCACCTTCCTTGGAAACCTGAATACCCCGAGTAACCTCTGCCTGTTCAACTGAGTTCTCCTTTCTGATGTTGCTTAAATCTTCCATTTTCCCTTGTTCCGGTTTCTGATGGGACTAGGAGGAGGAGTAGGTGGAGGGCCTTTGGATCTTGTGGAGTATGATGACGATGCCAGAGTGCATGAACTAATCTTTGGGGAGGGGAATAAAACAAAAAATAAAACAAAAATGTAACAAGTTAGTGAGGATCATAAGGAAAAGAAGTTGTGATATTTAAACACATAGTGCAGGAATATAATTCGTGTCATAATTTGGGGGCATGGTTTTGCTCGAGGTAGGCCTAGCGACAAATTGATTTGGAGAACTTATGATGCTAAATGCCTCATTTTATTGATATAAACAAGATGAATCCCCAAACGACACTAAAATAGCAGAAGATAAAATGTCACTAATGGCCATTAGCCTTATTACATTTTAAAGCAAAGAAAGGAATCCTAACTACTTGGTCCCAGAAAGACCTTCCCCAGACTCGACATCTTTATCTCCATCTAACAGCTTCACCAGCTCACGAAGTCCCAACAACAAGTAAGCTCTACCCAGGTTCCCACCTTTGTTTCCTTCAGCATTCTGCCAGTCCTCAATCCTTTTGATGAATTTACCTTCTAGCTCCACTAAACCCCGATCCAAGTATCCTAGTCGCTTGTTGGCGTTGACAACCATGTCTTTCCACTCTTCAATCAGCTTTTGGTGGGCTTCTTGTATTTCATGGTGCTCACTTTCACATTCCCAAGTCCTCTTGCGCAATTGGTTGTACTTAACCTATACTTCGGCCTTTTTGTCGATGATCCTATGACCTTGGACAAACTCGAGTTGTCCTAACCCATTATTATTGTCTTCCAACCAACTTGGATAGTATGGAGTATAACCAGCATGGTACCTGTTCGGCTGAATAGTATCTCTTTCCATGATGATTTTGTAGTGCCACATGTGCTGAGCTTGACACTTGTAAGGGCTATCTTCATCCTGAAAGTCGGTTCTAAAGTGATTCATTTTGTCGACCCTTGGTATAACTTGCTTCCTTCCCGCCTGTCTCATAACTTGAAGAGGAACATAAGGGTAAGTACCCCTCAAACCGATAAGTATTAGTAATGGTTAATCCCTGGATCAGGTGATGAATTCTCCGGTGGGGAACCACTCGAAAATCCACTGTACCTGGTCCTCTTTCAGATTTTCGAACAACTCTACCCACCATTTGACATCTTCTGGTTGAGCAAATATGTTAGGCATATAGTTCATTCACCTTGGCTGATGGAAGGTGATATGATCATCCCAATCTCTGCGCATAATATCTTGTTGATATTCACCCTTTTGGAGGTGCTCCATGAGCCAGAGTTGGAGTAGTAAGTTACGACCCTTAAAGTGTTTGGCCCCTCGTCGACACTTTTCTTGGGCTCGGTACATCTCTGCAATAATCACGGGCACTATGCTAAATGGCTGCTCGCCAATTCCTTCCATTAAAGTTTTGGTGACCATGGCTAGTCTGGTATGGACCCTAGCCTTCTTCATAGGAAATAATATCATCCCTAAAAAGTAGAACATAAAGACGAAGACCCTTCGGTGGATATGCCCCAATGATGTAAGGTTGAATTCATAAGGGTAATTATGGTAGGACTTGCTATGACCGTACATTTTGTACAGATAGTCGAAAGGAATGTAGTAGTCCTTCAAGCAGGTCAAGTTTGGATTCTTCTTTAGTCTCATCATTTTGAGAAAACCTCTACCCTTGCAATTTTCTGGCATAAGCAAACCCGGAGTCTCCCATAGGATACCAGCTAGTCCTCCTATTTCCTCTAGCAAAGGTGTTATTTCAAGGTCCCCGAAGCTGAACACAAACCTCTCACTATCACAAAATAGAGTTGCAGCCTCTATGATTTTGCTGTTGGGTTGGATTTCCAAAAGAGAAGGCAAATTTCCCAAATATTTGCGGATGAGAGTCTGATCACTGGAGTGAAGGTCTTCCCACCAGCTTAGCAAGCTTGGGTGGATGTGGGTTACCGTACTGAATCTGGGGACCTCATGCCTCATTTTCTGCAAAACAAAATTGTTAGGCTTTTACCCCCACCAGACTCGACTATTTAAATATCAATAATTGGCATAAACAGCATTTAGTTCTCCAAATAGATGCACAAACGTGGTAGTGTCCGTTTGGGTTCCAAGGAAACCTAGTGGACTTTGGACAAGGCTATCTTAAAGAGTTATTATGCGGACAACATAATTGACTCATCTAGGTTTGACAGTGATGCATGCACAATTGAACAGAGTAAGGTTTCTATGGGGTATTAGACCGGTACCCTTGAGCGGATAACTCAAGAGGGAAAGGCACGAAACCGACTACTACACTGTTGATCGACTGGTTTTACCTCAAATGCGCTTTTGCCAAATTTAGAGGGTAATAATATCGGAAGGGCGCAACCACTTATTATAAGCGTTGCTATGGTATTTTGTTTGGCTCGAGTGGAATATGATATCGAATATGCATTTACAAGAATTAAACAAGTTGTCATGTATTTGCATGTTCATAAAGTAATGATTACAATAATTGCTCATAATTACAACAATATTAAAGAAAAGCGGAAAATAAAGCATTAAAGAAAAAATAAAAGAGCCAAGTCAGTTTCGTAGTACACGGAGAAATAAAGACAATAAAGGCAAAGCAGTAAAGTCACAAGTAACCTGAAATGGTAAAAGCCTAAAGAAAGTCCCTAGCAGAGTCGCCATGTTGTCACGCTCCATTTTTCTCGCGAAATCGGGCTTATGACACTTTGGAGGACAACTCGTTTCCTTTTTAGGAATTGGGGTTTTGTTTGAAGAGTCACCACCTAATGATTAAGTGTATTAGTGTTGATACCCAATTTTTCCCTAATTATTTTTATACCTAAAATACTTCCAAAATAGCATATTTGTGCATATAAGCACACCCAAGAGTTTTGGCATTTTTAATAATTTTAAAACCAATTTATTGCCTATTTTTATACAACCAAATCCAATAATTATTCCAAAAATTATCATTTTTGGTGAATAACTCATTTTATTCTCACATTTATACCAAAATATAATTAAGGTAATTTTTTGCATATTTTTACGAATTTATTTGGTATTTTTAAAGCTAAATTGCATGTAATTGCAATTATAGCCTATTTTGTGATTAGTAGCATTTTATAATTACAAAATTAGTTCCAGTATTTTTAAGTTAATGTTTATGTAATATTTGTTTACTCAGTATTTTTAATTTTTTTTTTAAAATAATTTTTACCTTTTTATAAAATAAAAAGGGAAAATTGGCTATTTAAAATCTAGCCTCAATTTCAATTCAAATGCAGCCCAAATTGGCGCCCCAATTCAAACCCAATTACGCAACCCAATTCCATTTGGACTCGACCGCTGATCCAATTGCCCAAACCCACCCGTTTTATTTTTAAAATCTGAGCCATTGATCATTTTTTATTAACGGCCCAGATCTCTTCTTTCATTTTTAATTCCAAACGACCCCTAAACCTTACCCTATTCTCTCAGAAACGCCGCCTCTAATTCCCTCTTCTCTCAAATGCTCTCAAACTCTCTCGAAACCCTAGTCGCTCTCTTCCATTTTCAACCCTAGTCTAACGACCTATACTGACCTTTTACTGCTTCCCATGCTTGATACCTAAAGGATTGAGGCCAAACTTCGAGGGCCTTCGCTCAGACCTTCGTTGATTACAGGTATCCAACCATCTCCGGCGTGTCTTAGCTTCCTAAGCCTGGTTCCGACCTTATCAACTCCAGATTTGATCTTCTTTCTTCCAAGCCTTTCTCATTTCTAGGGTTTTCAGAAACCCAAGCCTAGCCGAGGTTTTTTTTGTTTTATTTGTTTGGATCTGCGGTCTATCTGTGCTATATGTGATGTGTTAAACATTTTCCTCAGTTTTCCTTTTTAAAATCTTTTGATTTCAAACTAGGGTTTAGGAATCTGTTTGTTAAATATTTTGTTCGATTCATTTGTTTATCATCTCTAAGTTTGATTGGTGTTGAAAACCTGATTTTTGGAGATTTTGTTGAGTTCCCGAGTCTATCTATTTGATTTACTTTGTTTGCACCTGTTTAGTGTTGAAAACCCTAATTTTTTGGGGTTTATTTGGGTCTCTGAGGCTGTTTATTTGCTTCATTTGTTTATTGCCTCTAAACTCTACCGATTTCGAAAAACCCTAGTCCTTTGGGGTCTATTCAAGTTTCTGAGTTTGTTTCTGCAACTCGCCTGTTTGAAATTGCTACTTCACTTTAGCATCTTGTTTCCTTTATGTGATTACTTTTCTTCTGAGTTCTTGATATCTGTTAAACTCGACTACTTTTTCAGAAAAAAGTTTTCACTTGACTCTTTGCATGCTTCTAATCTTTCTCTCTATTAATAAGCCAATGAAACTTGACCTACGTGACTATCATGATATGAATGCTTGCTGGCTACTAAATCTGTGCTTCTGTTATTGATTCTCAAACTCGTGATTGATTTTCAAAACTTTTCCTTTGTGAAATTCTGATTTTTACTCGCCCGTTAAGGGGTAATTGATTCTCTCTCTTTGTTTGGGCTTACCAGATCCTTTCCAAAAATAAGTACATTCATGTACTTAGACTTAATCCCTTACTATATGATTTTAATGCTCCTTTTATGGCGACAATCATTCCGCTTACAAATTGATTTTGTTTCCTTATATTACTCCTCTTAGTGTCTTGTGTTAATTGATTCTGACTTGGGATTGTTTCTATGTTTGTGTTAAAACTTTACTTATTACCTTACTCTTTACTCGTTTTCAAAAACTGTAAATACCCTACCCTCTTTTCTTTAAACACATGAACAAATTGAGTTCAAAATACACACTTACGCTTAAAACTCTCTCTTTCTTTACTACTACTTGTGCTATTGCTTTGTCTAGCCGGCTAAAAGCCAAGGCTAGAATGTGGACTCTTAATTGCTCTACCTTTTCTGAACTTTGCTTCTTTACTGGTATGTCCTAGTTAATTTACAATCCTCAACAACAACATGTTTTCTTTGATCGCTCCAAATTGTCAGTCTTGTCTAATTCTACTCATGTTTCTGCAATCTAGATGTGTCACTAGCATGTTGTACTATGTTCTCTTTCCCTTGTAAATTAATGTTTATCTTTGTGTGCACTCTGTTAGTCATTTGTTATTTACTTGCTACCTTATGAATTCCAAACCCCCGTATCCCCTTATATATGTTTGTGTTCCTTTGGATGGTCTGTGTCCATGCTAGCATCAGCTATTGCTGTGCATTTCCAAACCAAGCCTGCTGGGTTATACAATAAATCCCATAATCCCTTGCCCCTTTTGAATGACTACTGATTTTGTGTAGTTTGAGTTTCACTACTACAATTATTTTCAAAATCACCCTTACCACTTATTATTTCCAATCTAGTTTTGATAAATCTCTTTCAAACTATGTTCTGCACTTCCACTATGCTCTTAGAACTTAGGTTCTGCCCTTCTTGTGTGAGCCTTGCCTTGGGAACCTTGAGCTCCCTCTGAACTTGGACACATAAGGGCTGGCCCTTCCACACTGCATAACTCAATTTTCTGATTAGCATCTTGGGTGTATGCACTGCCTGGGGTTCCTGAAATCCCTTGGATCTCTGAAACACCCTAGATAAGAGAAGGCTTGGAAATCTGGATCTCGGAAGTGGCTCAATCTCATATTATTAGACATTAAGTCTGAATTAGGCTGCTCAGAAGTAGCTGATGATTCCTAATGTACTTTTTAATTCCAGTTTTATTTCTTTTGGGCTGTAATAATTTGTATAAACTCGGGGGCTTAGTAAAAAAAGGGAGGGGGTTTACTTTTATGCACTAAGGGTAGAAATCATGCCTATAGGGATTTATTTATGATTTGTGCAACTCCACGCGTAGAAAACATGTCTATAGGATTCGACACTTGATTTTTGCAATAAAGCATATAGATATGATGCCTATAGGGGTTCACTTCTGATTTCTGCAACTGCACACATAAATATCCTGCCTATAGGATTAACTTCTAATCGTTCTACAAATTCACATATAGAAATACTGCCTATAGACTTTTGCATTTCTGCAAATATAAAAGTCATCAAGTGTCATGCCCCAACATGGGAAGGCGCGACCGGCACTCAATCAAGTGAACCCAACTGAGCAAGCCTTACCGAACACTTTCCAACCCAACTCAATATGAATGCGGAACTCATGCCTTTGGCTAATTTGAACGATAATACACGGTGTATACCACAGTACTGGTTCATTTCATATCATAAAAATTTACTGTTCATAAGCTAGCTTCATGTATTCTATTAGAGTTACGGCTTAAGGAGATCACAAGTTTAGGATTACAACATATACATATAGGGGACTCCCCAAAACCCGTACATAACCCATACTAGGGTCTTTCGAGCCTCTAAGGATACAACAATAAGCATGACTATGCCGGTAACAAGGCCCCGGCTATACCTCAAAAGTGAAAAGCTGTAATAACAAAAGATACACCATGCAGCCCCATGGAAGAATAAGGGGCTCACTGAGACTTCGAGTAGATTAACGCTCCGCTACACACGGTCGGCACTGTCCGCTATGGAGCCACCTATAATCATAACACGAATGTAGCGCCCCCGACAAAAGGGGCGTCAGTACATTTGAATTGTACTAGTATATATAACTAAACACCATTTTACTAGAAAGAACTATCAAATAGATACATCAATTAATACAGGCAAATCAAAGAAACAATTCATATAGTTCTTCATACAATTTCCACAACATCGATTAGGGCAATTCTGTCATGTGTTCACCACTATTCTCATTACCACCGCCATCTCGAGCGGAGTTCGGTCATGACTCGACTGGCTAGGTCACCTCATTGGAGGTATTACTCACAATCAATATTCCATTTTCCTTATCCGGAATCCAATATCGGCACATTACCACTATGTGTGCGGTATGGTGACCGATCACGACCCGACCGGCTAGGTCACCTCATTGGAGGTATTACTCAATTCTCATAAGTCAACACCTTCAGTTATCTATCCCACACATATCAAGGATAATTCAGGTTACAAATCACAGATAAATGAGCACATAGCTAGCATGAATAGTTCTTTATTTCAACGTCGGTTTATAGCCCAAGTAATTCAACACATAATTACTTTTCATCATTCTCTAATTATCAAGATTTGTGCATTATTTACCTTGAGGCATATCCTTCACGAATATGTATAGTTATATGCAATTCAATTAATGCGTAATGACAATCAATAATCTAGCCAATTTAACTCTTACCATACCTTCGCAATGACAACTGAGCTCAATTTCTAATAAAAAGAGGTTTTAGCCATACATACCTCAATAAAGTTGTTCCTTACTCTTTTACAAATTTCCGAAACTCTTAGTGCTTCAATCTATTGAGCAAAAAATTTCAAATTAAAATTGAGAATTAGAGACGAAACTGAAGTTCTAGCTTGGTTCGAGCATATCATCAAACACTAGAGGTGCATTGTGATCTTAGCCCTTTTTTGTGAGGAATTTCTATCATTTTATAATCCCAATTGTCTCCTTTTTAATTTTACTACTTTCCAATACTCTATGGTGGTATGCATGCAAGAGATTCATTCTCATACCCATGAATTACTTCCCTAATGACCCCATATGGCTAAGTATACAAATATGAGCTGAGGTGATGGAGCCTTACCTCTTGGGATGAAGATTCAGGAGCCTTCACTTGATTAGTTTCAAGGATATAGCAAGATTCTAAGGAGAATTTGATGGGGGGACACTTTCCACCTCTAAGACCCTCTTTCTGTCTCTAACAATCTCAGAAAATACACTTAGAATGAGCTATAATGTCCCTTATATCGATGGGGAGGTCGGGTAAAAAAATTAGAAAATTGGAGCCCCGAGTCAACTATGCGGTCGCATTTGTGATCGCATAATGAACATGCAGTCCGCGTAATGGACCGCAGAATGTCTCCCAAAAACCATACTTTCTGACTCAGTCTGCGGTAAGAATACGAACAGCATTCATGTTCTGCGTTCGCAAAGTGCACCGCAAAACTGACCTTTGCAAATTCAAAGGAAAATATGCGATGACTACGTGGTCCGCATTTTGATTATGCGACCGCATTTCGACCGCATAACTGACTTCAATTATAACCAACATTCTGCCTCACTCTGCGGCAGATATGCGGTCCACATTTCAAATTATGCGGCTGCATTTTGTACCGCATTTCTTACATTTTTGCTGGAAACTTATTCTTGACTTTTTAATGCATTATTCAATCCAAAAAGGTCCGCGCCGCGTTCTAACACACGATCCTAACTTGGCACCACGGGATTCAGGTTTTTGAGTAGGGATTTCACAGGGCCTTACATCCTCCCCCACTTAAGATCATTCGTCCTCTAATGAGGATCAATGTTCACTTATTAACAGTGTTAGTGCAATATTCTTCTCTTTACAACCCGAAACTGGTTGACAGTCTTCCAATTTAGCTAACTCCCTAAATTTCCGAAAATTTCGCCAGAGTTTCCTCTATATCTAGGCCTTATCCACCTGTCAGAGAGCCCAGAAACATACCATAACACCATAAACATATTTGTAAAGCGTAGTATAACTAGAACAATATCAACAATGTCCATATAGGCAACCATATAACCAAAAGAGGACGGTTTTTACATAAATCTAGCCAACATATACGATTTCGAAGGAGTTGAACGCATAGAAGTTATTACATGATCATTCAAACAAGTGTTGATACTTCTTTTTCATTTCATCCTCGGCTTCCCAAGTAGCTTCCTCAACGTGCTGGTTCCGCCATAATACTTTTACGGATGCAATCTCCTTATTCCTTAGTTTTTTAACTTTCCTATCAAGAATGGCAACTGGGACCTCTTCGTATGATAGCCCTTTGTTTACTTCAATAGTCTCTACTGGCACAATGGAGGACGGATCCCCTACCACCTTCCTTAACATAGACACATGGAAAACCGGGTGTACCAATGACATCTCGGGCGGTAGCTCGAGCTTGTATGCCACCTGACCAACTTTCTGAATAATTCTGTATGGCCCCACATACTCATAGGGGAAACTTTCAAGAATACCCAATTATCTTCTTTAAACTCCAAATCTCTGCGATGCACATCCGAGTAGGATTTTTGGCGACTTTGAGCAGTTTTCAACCTTTCTTTAATGAGATTTACTTTCTCCATGGCCTGGTGCACGAGGTCCGGCCCTATCAATTCCGCTTCTCCAACCTCGAACCACCCAATGGGAGACCTACATCTCCTACTGTACAATGTTTCGAATGGTGCCATTTCAATACTAGCGTGAAAGCTGTTGTTGTAAGCAAATTCTATGAGTGGCAAATGGTTATCCCAACTCCCCTTGAAGTCAATAGTACAAGCACTCAACATGTCCTCAAGCCTCTGAATAGTCCGTTCTGCTTGCCCATCGATTTGTGGATGAAAAGCTGTGCTAAGGTTCACTTGCGTACCCAAACCCTACTGAAACGTCTTCCAAAAGTTAGTTGTGAATTGAGCCCCTCGGTCTGAAATGATTGATACTGGAGTGCCATGTAACCTAACTATTTCTTTGATATACAACTGAGCATATTGTTCCGCTGTGTCGGTAGATTTAACTGGCAAGAAGTGCGCTGATTTCGTGAGTCGATCCACGATTACCCAAATTGAGTCGAACTTGCATGAAGTGCAGAGCAACCCTACCACAAAGTCCATGTTAACCATCTCCCACTTTCACATTGGAATGTTAATGCATTGTGTCAACCCACCGGGCCTTTGATGTTCGCCGTTTACCTGTTGACAATTTGGACATTTTGCCACAAATTTCGCCACATCCTTCTTCATGTTGTTCCACCAAGAAATTTCCTTGAGATCATGATACATTTTTGTAGAACCTGGGTGCACGGAATACCTAGATGTGTGAGCTTCTACCATGATCCTTTCCCGAAGACTGTCGATATCAGGAACACACAAGCGGTCTTGGTACCGTAAGGTACCATCATTCATGCCCAAGGAGAAAGCTGAGGTTTTATGATTGTGAATCCTTTCTTTTAGTTGTGCTAACAATGGATCACTGAATTGCTTTTCTTTCACCTCTACCACAAGCGATGATTCAGCCCTATTTCGTATAATTACCCCTCCTTCATCAGAGTCTACCAGACGAACTCCTAAATTAGCTAGCCGGTGAACTTCCCTAGCTAACGGCATCTGGTAGGCACCCAAATGAGCCAAACTTCCCATAGATTTTTGACTAAGTGCATCTGCCACAACATTTGCCTTTCCCGCGTGGTAAATAATATCCATATCATAGTTTTTGAGCAACTCTAACCACCTTCGTTGTCTCAGTTTCAACTCTTTCTGCTTGAAGATGTATTGAAGGCCCTTATGATCAGTAAATATGTCCACATGGACCCCATACAAATAATGCCGCCAAATCTTTAGTGCAAACACCACAGCTGCTAGCTCTAAGTCATGCGTTGGATAGTTCTTCTCGTGATTCTTAAGCTGCCTAGAGGCGTAGGCTATCACCTTGCCCCACTGCATCAACACACACCCCAGCCCAACTCTTGAAGCATCGCAATACACAACAAATCCCCTGGTACCCTCTGGTAGGTCTAACACCGGTGCTGTTATTAACCTTGATTTCAATTCTTGGAAACTCTTTTCACAAGCATCAGACCATTGGAATTTAACTGCTTTCTGCGTCAATTTTTTCAAAAGAGAGGCAAGAGCAGAAAACCCCTCCACAAACCTCCTGTAGTACCCAGCTATTCCCAAGAAACTGTGAATCTCAGTTGGAGTGGTAGGTCTAGGCCAATTCTTCACTGTCGCAACCTTCTGAGGGTCAACCATAACTCTTTCCCTGGAAACAACATGACCCAAGAACGCGACAGATTCAAGCCAGAATTCACATTTTGAAAATTTTGCATATAATTGATGTTGCTGAAGAGTCTGCAATACTGCCTTGAGATGGCCAGCATGGTCCTCCCGACTTTGGGAATATACTAGAATGTCCTCAATGAACACTATCACAAAGGAGTCTAGGAAGGGCTTGAAGACTCGAATCATAAGGTCCATGAAATCTGCTGGGGCATTTGTTAGCCCAAAAGACATTACCATAAATTCGAAGTGCCCATACCGGGTTCTGAAAGCTATTTTTGGAATATCCCGCTCCCGTATCTTCAACTGGTGATACCCGGACCACAAGTCAATCTTTGAGAAACATGCAGCGCCTTGCAATTGATCGAACAAGTCATCTATTCTTGGCAAGGGATATTTGTTTTTGATTGTGACTTTGTTAAGTTGCCGGTAGTCAATACACATCCGCAGCGATCCATCCTTCTTTCTTACAAACAAGACCGGTGCGCCACATGGTGACACACTTGGCCGTATAAAACCCTTTTCTAACAAATCCTTCAATTGCTCCTTTAGTTCTTTCAATTCTGCCGGTGCCATCCTGTAAGGTGGAATCGATATAGGCTGTGTGCCTGGCATCACGTCGATCCCAAAATCAATCTCCCTATCTGGTGGAATCCCAGGGAGCTCATCTGGAAAGACATTTGGAAATTCATTCACAACTGGTACGGAATCAAGGCTAGGTGCCTCGGCATTAGCATCTGCAACTCGAACTAGATGATAGATACACCCCTTCTTGATCATTTTTGCGGCCTTAAGGTAGGAAATAAACCGACCTCGAGGCACTACATTATCTCCCCTCCACTCAATGATGGGCTCATTAGGAAATTCGAGCCTGATAGTTCTAGTCCTACAATCAAGTTTGGCAAAGCATGAGTAAAGCCAATCCATTCCCATTATTACGTCAAAATCCACCATTCCCAACTCGATAAGATCGGCCATAGTATCCCTACCACGCACCGTAACAACACAACCCCTATAAACTCGAGCAGCCAAAATTGACTCACCAACTGGGGTAGATACTGAGAATGGCTCGTGAAGCTGCTCTGGTTCTATCCCAAATCCCATAGCAACAAACGGGGTAACATATGATAAAGTGGAACTAGGGTCAATAAGCGCATACACATCATGAGATTGGACAGTCAGAATACCTGTAACAATATTTGGAGAAGCCTCTGCAGTCTGGCAACCACTCATAGCATAGAATCGGTTGGGACCTCTCAAACTCTGTGCACCACCCCTAGCTATACCCCGCTCTGCGGGCGCTGGGGCACCTTGAGCTGGAGGGGGCTGAAGATGTGGCAGCTGCTGCACTGGAGGGTTGAGCTGTGCCCCCTACCTATTCACTAACGAGACGCCGCGATAGTGTCTCTGAATATGGCCCCTCATCCTACATCCATAACATATAGGCAACTCCGTGTAGCAGACCCCCGAGTGCATCTTCCCACACTTGGGACATGGGGATCTCTGTTGCTGCTGAGACCTCTCCCCTAACCGACCTCGCTGGCGGAATCCCCTGTTGCCCTGACCGGGCTTGAAATGACTCCACTGCTACTGGCTGGGCCCTGATGGCGGTGCACTGGCTGAAGACTGTGCAACAGATTGGGAAGGTCTTGATGATCCTCCCCTAAAAGCTGATCTTCCCCCACCTAGGGACTCTCCTATGTTGCCCGTAGA